>CAKOAT010908487.1:4327-18621 GCA_932364175.1 Eruca vesicaria subsp. sativa
GTTCAACGCAGATTCGGAATAAGAACCTTCTTGCTTTCAAACCTCTCTTATTTTCGTTTTTATTCTAAGTGTTTTAGTCATCTTAATCTTTGTTGTGCGGTTCTCGCAGATAGCCGGTTCCTCTGGAAACTTAGGGTTTTCCCGAAGTTTCCTTATTTACGATTTATTTGACAGTAGGGTGAAATCGACTCCCACAATGACAACCGATCACTGATAGACACGACATCCCTCAAAACATTACGCACGAAACGCACGCTGTCGAAAAGCGATTCGTCGAAAGACCTTGGTATGCTGACATAGTAAACTATCTCGCCGCAGACGTCGAACCAGATGAACTTAAACACTACGATAGGAAAAGGTTCTTCAGAGAAGTAAGGAGGTATCATTGGGACGAACCTTACCTTTACAAACGATGCGCCGACGGAATATTCCGACGATGCGTAGCTGAAACTGAGATTCCAGACATCGTTTACCAATGCCATGGATCCGAATATGCTGGACATTTTGCAACCTTTAAAACGGTTTCAAAAATTCTCCAAGCTGGATTCTGGTGGCCTACGATGTTCCGAGATACTCAGGCCTATATTGCCAAGTGCGACAGATGCCAACGTGGCGGAAAATTCAGCAAGAGACATGAAATGGAACAGAAATTTATCCTTGAAGTAGAAGTCTTTGATTGTTGGGGTATAGACTTCATGGGTCTTTTCCCTACTTCTTACGGGAACCGGTACATTCTAGTCGCTGTCGACTACGTTTCGAAATGGGTTGAGGCGATCGCTTCACCCACTAATGATGCCTCTGTTGTTGTCAAACTTTTCAAGAGCATCATTTTCCCGAGATTTGGAGTCCCTCGGGTAGTTATAAGCGATGGTGGAACTCATTTCATCAACAAAATCTTTGAGACTTTGCTCAAAAAGAACGGAGTCTACCATAGAGTGGCATCACCTTACCATCCGCAGACCAGTGGGCAAGTCGAAGTCTCTAACAGACAGATCAAAGCGATTTTAGAGAAGACTGTAGGAGCCACCATAAAGGATTGGTCTAGGAAGTTAGATAATGCACTCCTGGCTTATCGAACAGCCTTTAAAACACCGCTAGGAACGACTCCATTTCACTTACTCTACGGTAAATCTTGCCACTTACCAGTTGAGTTAGAGCATAAAGCAGCCTGGGCCACTAAATTACTGAATTTTGCCATAAAGACGGCTGCAGAACGGAGACTCATCCAGCTAAATGAACTGGATGAAATAAGGCATTTTGCCTATGAGAACTCCAATTTATATAAAGAGAGAACCAAAGCTTATCATGACAAAAACATTATTTCGCGGCATTTCTCCCCGAATGATCAAGTTCTCTTATATAACTCTCGTTTGAATATATTTCCTGGAAAACTCCGATCTCGTTGGTCAGGCCCTTTTACTATAATAGCGGCCCACTCAAATGGAACCGTTACCCTTGTGAATGAGAAGGGAGTTGAATTCACGGTAAATGGTCAACGAGTCAAACATTATTTGGTCAAGCCTCCAAATTCTACACCCCTCCGGTTAAGTATGCCTAATCCCGCCAATGAAACCGGATCGGTAAATCATGCTTAATAATTTCCAAATAATTTTCAGATGATTTTGAGTGGGAGGCAACCCACTGTTAGGATTTCATTAAGCATGCTTTTAGTTTTTTTTTTTTTTTAAAGTTTTTAGTTATTAGTAATTTTTATTTAGCAAAATAGCAAACATACTAGCACAACTCGACCATATCGATCGATACGACCATACCATATTGATCGATACAGATATATCGAGGGCGAACTGCCTTAAGTCGATACGAGCCGTTCTTCTCCCCCACATTCGCAAAACAAAACCGAAACCCCAAAACCTCTCTTTTTCTCTCGATTCTTCACGGTATTCTCCCGTTTTTTTGCCTCATTCGATTCGAAATCTTCCCTCTATCTCGATTTCACTCTTCAATCCGAAATCCTCTAAGGTATAACCCTTTGATTTTTAGATTTTTATGGAGAACAAAGTTTCACCAAAATTTTGGCTAGAAATCGGTAGATTGGTTTGTTTTAATCGTTTTGAGTTGTTATAATTGTTAGATTAGAGGTTTTTGAGTATTAGAACTAAGATTTACACTATATACTTGCGATTTGGATTGTTGAGATTCTTACAGGTTTCGCGACTCGATGTCGATCGACATCGAGCTTGCTCTGTCGATATCGATGCACTTAACGGATAACTGATCTTAGTTTTCTTTCCTACTTTTTGCAGATGTCTATTCAAGCTGAACAGAGGGAGAGGCGAACCAAACGGAGGCTCGATAACCTTGGCGCCTCCAGCAGTCATCCTCCACCGTCTTCTTCCTCTTCTGAAAGGGAAGATAAGCGCGATCCTTGGCCACGTCGGGCTGGGGAACAGATTACAATCCACCAGCGTTTCAACAACCCGGAACGCACCGCTAAGAGTACCGAGTGCCTGCGTCGTCCTGTGAGTAAGGATTGGGACAACTACGACAGCCTGTTCTACAACGCATGGCTCACTGTGGAGATCGCCCCCACACGTTTCATTGATCCCGCTACTACCAGACGCCTCGGGATCGACAAGGATCTTCGAGATATGCTCATCTAGCTTGGGTTCGGGACCATTGGCTCCCAAGCCTATGACCTTCATCCTGATCTCGTCCGGCAGTTCATGGAAACGGTTTGCTTTGAGTACAGGAACCAGCCATCGAGTGTTGCTTGTGATGGTGAACTGTCCTTCTTCGCTAGAGGCATCCGCTACTACGTCAGTGTCCCCGAGCTCTGCACGATCTACGGCTTTGGGAACGAGACTGCCACCTCCAGCACCATCTCAGCCTTTCCAGCGGTTAAGGAGTTCTGGCAGATCTTTGGCACAGGACCTTGGAGTTCAGCCTCAGTGGTTCAGACTGACATCCGCCACCTGACCCTCCGGTACTTCATGAGGATCCTTGCCGCCACTCTGCTCTGCAAGATGGAGCCCAATAAGGTGTGGATCTACGAGCTTACATTGCTCTACCATGCGCTTGACGGACTGGTCGATCTTACCTTTTTAGACCCGGCACGCAACATGGGTACACCCAACTTGGGTGCTGTCTTCGCTGAGAATCTCCTCAGCTTGAAGACCAAGCCTTTCCCCGGTGGCAGAGCGAAGAAGAAGGAGACGGTAGGGAGTCTGCTGACACCGATTTTCCAGCACTGTGGGATCCATTTTGACGACAATGACGTGGACACTTCCCGGAACTACCTGGACGCAGAGCATCTGTGTAACAGCGGGTGGATGGACAGAGATCTCCTATGGTCTTTCAGGACCCCAGCTGGTGCGCACCGGTTCCGCCTGCCTCATCCAGAGACTACTCGCTTTGCGGGTAACCTCGACAGGCTCCGTTTCCAGCCAGACCCGGCTTTAGTACTCGCTCCAGCCCCGCACCGTCGCGACACAGAAGTCCGCAGCGCCAGCACCTCCCGCGCTTCATCATCAGCTTCTCTGCCCCCGTTCCCAGATCTCTCAGGGATAGAGACAGAGGAGGAGCAGGTCTACAGGAGAGGAGTGTTGGACGCTCTTCGCGCCATCTGGTCCTGCGTATCGAGATGCTGCTGTTCTAGCTGAGCTAGCACTTCCGCTTTTGACCCGTCCCCAGCAACTTCATCCCCGCAGCCTGATCAGGGTGACGAGGGTGACGACGACGGCGCCGATGACGCCGATGACGAGAGCAGAAAGGACTGATTCCTTTTCCCGTATCTCTATCCTTTTTTCTCATGCTACTATGTTTTTTTTTCAGACTTGTAGTATTTTTATTCGTACCTTTAGTTTTCTGACTATGCCGCTACTATTTTATTATCTAACTATCTGTGTGTTTTGAGAATGTCTAACAGAGCTAACATCACTACATAACTCTTGGATATTGAGTTCGTTGATTGAGATGCACAAATAGGTGACGGCACCTTATCGATCGATATACATCACCCCGTATCGATCGATAGGTCGAGATTGAGGTATGATTGTTCCTACTAACATGAACGTATTTGCTACATTACTTTTCATTTCCTCTTAAACTAATAACTGGGACAGTGTTGTTTAAGTCTGGGGGGGGTATCTACTAACATTTTCATTTTTACTCTTATTTTTATTTTTATTTTCATTTCTAAAAAGTTTTTTAATGGAAAATAGATTTTTTTTTTTTTTTTTTTTGAAGAAGAGAGTGTGTTTTACTAAGAAGGAAGTAATGATTATATTCAAACTTGTTACCTAACCACTTCTTAGCACCACTCTTAGATTTGTCAGTTACAGAAAATACTATAGATGCTAAAGTGGATCACCGATCACCTATGTCAACACTTTCATGATTGTCTGGAAGAACCAAAGCTGATTTCCAACCTAACCTGACATCTCTTGCTTGTCTTGGGGCTTGGTATACAAGGGATCGGAATCCTCTTGCAAGTCTGGAAGGTAAAACTCTCAAAATTTTGGTTTCCTTCTTTCCTTCCTTCGGCATCCCCAGAAAATAAAAGATTGAGATGATTTCCTGAGAGGCAGAGGGAGAGGTACATTACCCATGACCCCACTATTCTAAATCAAAGGAATGATCACAACGAGGGAGAGGTACATTACCTATGACCCCACTGTTCGCTTACAATTTGTCAAGAAAAGTCAATAAGATGAACGTTAACTATTCATTGGGATTGATATAAAAAAAAGAAGAAAAGAAAGAAAGAGTTGGGATTCAGAGAAGGGGGATAAAGAAAGAAAGGGAACCAGGATGAGAATGCATGAACCTTGTTTGAGTTGAATCCAAGTGTTCCTTGATCGATACTCCCAAGGTAAAGCCTACACCTTTATTTTTATGCACAAGTGAAATCAGTGGAAGGGATAGACAGACAAGGAATGTTTAAGTTGATTGGCTAGATGTATTTGGTTGCTAAGCTAGGATATTGCATAATGTATTTCTGGGAATTGATAGATATCTGATGTGGCTTGCAATAAGTAGAGAGGTGATGGTCCTAAGTCTAGAGTTGTCAGAACCTCCGCCTTTCAAAACTTTTATAGACCAATGTTCTATTATTTGCTTGAGGACAAGAAAAAGGACAAGTCTGGGGGAGTTGATATATTCTGGATTTTACCCATTTTCAGCCATGATTTATATATGTTTTTGGAAACAAAAGGATACTTTTAGTGTCTTTTTAGAGCTTTTACAGATCCAGGTATTCACTGGTGTAAAACATGCATTTTGGAGCTAAAATGGAGACTTTATGAAGTTATGAGCAAAACAATGTTTAGCTATCGACCGATGCACGCTGAGAGCAATCGACCGATAGATGATTATCCGTATCGATCGATAGTGCTGTTATGCATCGATCGATACATAAGTCATCCAAGCAATTAAATGAAGATTAGAAGCCCTAATTGCTTCACAAGATTTTTAATAATTTACACACTAAGTCTCTGGCCGCCTGTTAACCTATATTAAGAGGGTTTTGTATTAGTGTAGGTAGACAATCTTGGAGACCTTTTAGACCTAATAAGGAGAAGCATCTAGCTATCTTTTGAGAAGAGTTTTGATGGAGAGAGAGATCTGAAACTACAATTACAGAAAAGATCTTGAACTCCCTTTTTACTTATTGTTTCTTTTTATCTTAAAGTATTATTCAGACCATCATGATTTTGTCTCTCATGAATATGTTTGAGTAGTCTTTCTTGTTAGATTTAGGTTTCTCATTAAGATTGACTCATGCGTTGAATAGAACCATTATTAGGGTGTTTAAAATATAGTTCTCAATCTAGTTATCAATGAATGCTAAGGCCAAGGATTGATCACCCTTACCTCTGATATTAGGGTCAATTTGGACAAGCAATAGCTTGGCAAATTCCCTAAGTTTAAGTAAATTTAATGAAGACTAGATACCCCATTCAAACTTACCTCTACCACTCGCTGGATGCGATATCGATCGACGTAGCGACAGCCATGTCGACAGATATAGCGGCATTAGCATCGATCAATAGTATCGACAGAAACATCGATCGATATTCCCTTCAGGTTATCAGACGATAGTCCTAACCCGAGATCCACTGGAGTTAACCCTTAAATTCCTTAAAGTTTGAATCTAGAACTATGAATAATAAAAACCCTTTACAACTTGCATGTATGTCATACCTGAGAAAATACCTAAGTTTAACTACCTTCTTCCTTCTTAACAAATCAACCAATCAATCAAGCAATTATTTGCTACCTTTTAAATTACTGTTTAAAATCTTATTGTCTAGCTTTATTTCAAAGACTTAATAATCTGTTGTGTAATTCTAGAGTCTATGTGGATTCGATCCCTAAGTACTACGACTGAACCTCTTATTTGAGAGAGTAATTCACTCCTTAGGGTTAAACATTTGAGTGATGTCAGCGAAAATGGCTCGAAAGGTCCTAAAACGCGATAAAGGCTCACAAGCGACTTAAGACAGAGTCCATCCCAAAGATATGATGACGGTTTATCCGCAAGAAGAAGGTAAATGTCAATTTTGGAGAATAATAGAAGTTTTCCAAGGATAAATATGGAGATCAAGATAAATGGAAAATTTCTGATAAACACGAATCAAGGCGAAAAAGGAAAGACTAAACCGCCTAGAGGAGGAGCACAAGGTCGAAGCCAAGAAGAATAACTTTTACAACTTTTCTAGACTTAGAAATCTCTGCACTTAGAAACTTAGGCTTTATTCTCGAGAAGTTCAATTTCTATAACTGGCACTCAATTACTAGACGAACTCGCCCAGGAAGTTTGAACTCCTATCCAGCTTTATCAATTGAACTACGTTTGGCTTGATCCTCGAAAGGGGTACGTAGGTAGCCTTTCATAAGGTTCAGTCCGAAATCAATCAAAACCCTTTTTCTTATATTTTCGTCTTTTGTTATTAAGCTGCGACTCAACTAGGTTTAAGGTTTTCCGTTGCTAGAACTAGATAACTCGTTGACAGCTCTTGCGGCCAAAGCTTTTGTAGTCTCTTGTAATAATCGCAACGCTCTTATGCGGATTCGAAATAAGATCTACTTTCTTTATAAAATTTTTTTATCATGTTTTTCATATTTTCCGAATTTATTTGGTTACTTGTCGTTGGCTCTCACAGAGATTCGGGGCCTCTGGAAAATTAGGGTTTTCTCTTACGGAAAATCGATAGTGGGAATTTTGGTTCCCACAATTTGAATCAAACACATAAGGCCAAAGTGAAATGGGAGGACTTGTGCTACCCCAAAGCTGAGGGTTGTTTAGGAGTATTCACACTATGTCAAGCTCTTTATTGGTACCCTGGGTGTATCATTATATTTTACGCCATGGCTCTTTTTGGGATGTAAGAGATGATACCATGGGGTCTTGGAATTGGAGAAAACTTTTAAAGATGAGAACACTAGCTTATCAGTTTATCAGAGATGTGGCTGGAGATGGTAAGAAAGCTTTCTTCTGGCATGATAACTGGTTGTGTATTGGTAGACTTGTTGTTATCACAGGAGCAACATGTACAAGATACCTAGGTGTTATGCGTTCTGCCTGGATTCATGATGCCGTAAGCGGGGGTCAATGGTGTGTCAAGGGACATAGAAGCCGTAACTTTAAAACTCCATCAGACCATTCAAGCGGAGCCAGTACCTAGTAGTACGATGGTTGACGACACTTACCTCTGGAAACATTGGCAGGATGTTTATAAGAATAACTTCTCTACATTTCTTATTTGGGAACAAATAAGAAGTAAGAGAAATGATGTGATCTGGAGCAGTTGTGTTTGGTTTATTCAAGGTATTCGTCAATGCGCTTTTATTGTATGGTTGGCGGTTCAGAACATACTATCTACGGGAGATAGAATGAGGACATGGGGTATTTAACAAGGATGTGTACTTTTTGGAGAGAGGGATGAGACACGTGACCATCTGTTTTTCGCCTCTCGATACTCTTATACTATCTGGGACCGCTTGGCTTGCAGACTTGTGGGGAGGGTAATTAATCCGGACTGGCATGACATACTCCAGTTCAAAAATAAAACTTTTCATAATTAATGTTCACTCAGCGGAAGCGCGGCTTTCAAAAGCTATTTATTATTTCAAAAATAATTTTTTTCATATCAAAGTGAGATGGTGACTTTTAACATCCGAATGATATTATTGAAACCTAATGTAAATAGATTTTAAGAAATCAAAAATATCAACAAATATTACCCTACTCATCAATCTTTTATTGACTGTCAAAGTTATGACATGATGATTGAACGATCATAATTAGTATTCAGTGATTATTAATATATAAATTTTACCCAGTGCATATGCGTGGATTACCACCTAGTATATATTTTATTGGGAATGTAATTGTTGAAATGTATATTGCTTTTTGTCAAGAAAATATCATATATGAGTAAATTTAGGCTAATGGGTTAAGTTACTAATTAATAATCCAACTATGACTTATGTATAATACCCCTTCACGATCCAGTCACCCTTCCAGTTGCAAACCGTGTGCAACAAGCGATTTTGCGCCTTCTCGTTAAACTCTTTCTTCACCCTCTCATTGACCCCTATGGACCAATGGTATTTTTGCTGTAACAGAAAAAAAAAAGAATTAGTTTAAAAAAATTTAAAATCTAATTCATAAAAATTAAAGTATATATATGATTAATTAATAGTAACTTACAGCGAAAAATTTGAACGACATCCTTTTAATTTAGAGTGGCGTCGTTTTCCAGTTCGGATGTGGCTCAGAAAAGTAACCTTTGTTCGTCTCAGATACGCTCCGAGAAAGACATCCGTCAACGCCAAACCTGAAAAAACAAATTTATAAGTATAAATTGTTTATTGTTGTTAGAAAAGAAGTTTAAAAAATTTATAAAAAAAAATTGTAACATACCAAAAGGTTCCGTCTGGTTGGTCGGGGTCTATGACTGGTACTGCGAGTAAAGAGCACTCGGCAGCACCATCGAATCGGGATGATTCCCGGCCGGCATCAGAGGAGCCATCGGAAGAAGGCACCTCTGGGACATGATCATGAGGAGCCGGTGGTGCACGAATCGAGGAACCGATTGTGCACCAGAAGGAGGCGACTGAGAAACTCTCTAAGAAGACTGAGTCTCGGGGATAGTCTCCGGACCCGAGAAACCGGGGGGATAGCATCGTCGGTAAGATCTTCGTACTCAAGATTATGTGGATCAATGATAAGGATGTCATCAATTTGTTGTCTAGGTTCCTCGACTTCATTTATTTGTTCTTCTTGCAATGGTGGTTCTTCTCCACTGATGATTCATCCGATCCACGAGGTGTAACTTTGATCACGGCTAACCAATTTATTCTCGATTCTCTCATCCGAGGGTATGGAAGGAAGATAATTTGGTCTTCTTGTGAAACTAAGATGAAAGGCTCGAATTTGTTGTACCTGCAAAAATAAAGACAACGTAGAAATTAATCATACAGATCATGTATGCCAAAAAAAAAGAATTTTTTGTACCTTCGTCCACCACTGAAATCAACTACACCAAATTTGTTAAACCGAACACCTATGTTGACGACGGGGTCGAACCATTCACATTTGAAGAGGATGCATTACAGCTTCAATAACCCTGGAATTTCACTTCAATAATCTCTTGCAAGATCCCGTAGAAATATGTTTTGCCTTTCACACATATTCCATAATTACTGATCGCCCGCTGTCTACCATACTCATATGCGTGAAAAGTATAGCCTCATGTGAAATATATCTGTGATGTGGTGACCTTTGCAAATGGAGCTTGAATTACTTCGTAAAACCTTGTAGGGTAATCTGCATCGTCGTCATATTCATGCAACTTTCAGGTAGATTTTGATCAGTTTTAATATTCATCATTATAGCAGCCAACGATAATTTAGAGAGACCTTCTCTACAACCACTGTAAAGTGGCTGATTCGCAGCATCTAACATTTCATAAAAAAATTTTACATATATGTTAGGTTCTTCATCTTCATCATGAGCTACGAATGCATCAGCTACCATATCATGAACCATATCATAATCTACCATATGATCCTCTTGATGGTAACTATGTTCATTATGCAAATGATGATCAACCGGTTCTTCCTGAAAATTGCTATTACTACTACTAGCTTTATTCTCATAATTATAACCATCTCCATGTTGAAACCAGATATAGTAATTTGGCGTGAAACCTCTATTTATTAACTGCTTCCAAAAAATTTCACAATTTGTCATTTTCGATTTGTTGCATTTCCGACAAGGACATAACATCTTACCGCTTTCTTGGACGAATGGTGTAGAATCTGCTTGATGCATAAATGTCTCCAGCCCTACAAGGTATTCTTTCGTCACTCTCCCGTTAGTATCTATGTGCATATACATCCCATCTCCGCAACTCGAAAAATATTCCCAGATCCCGACATTTTTTTTTCTTTCACGTTTTTATTTTTTTTCTTGTTGGTGGGTTTAAAATGATGTTCAACGTCCATATTCATAGGAAATTTTCAAATCTAGTAGTTAAAACTTTATTAGGAATTTACTACCAAATTTAGTTAGGCTACCGAAACAAAAAACGTGTTACAACTACAAAGTTGGTGGACTCGAAATTTCGTCATTTAGTAGATGTAACATATTTCCTCCTAATATAGACGCTATAGTTACGTCGAGTTTACTAGGAAACCCTTTTTCCTCGTAAAAACCACTCTGCGTTATGTATTTTTAACGAGAAAAGTTTTCGTCGTTACGACAAACTAACGTCACTTTTAAATTTTCTCGTAAGGTATTCGTATAGTCGACGTAAATTTACGAGGATTAATTTTCGTCGTTAATTTTTGTCGCTATAGTTATGTTTTCTTGTAGTGATTTTGTAACATTAACCAAGATTTATTTTAGGTTGGATTTTGAGTCTCAGTAATTTCAATTTTGAGTTGACTGCTATCTATTGAATCCACACACAGATTTATGAGTGAGTTTTAAAATATATAGACAAAATCAAATCAAATCAAACCAAATGTGTAATTGTTTCACCTAACCAATCTAAATTTAGTCCAGGCTACTGAGCGACTGATTACGTTAGTTAATGTATATGTTGAGTTTAATTTTCTCATTAATATTTCATGAAAGGGTGTTTCGGACTGGGACAATCTTGCTCCCGAGCAAGTTACAAGAAACACACGCAGAATCTCTACGTCTGATGTCGATAATATTAACCGGAGAGAAAATAACTTGTAATAAAAGAGAGTTACAAATGGAAGTAACATTTTATGGTAGCAATATAGTTGTTTGTTCAGAGTAGGGAAGAGATAATATACAATTTGACAAAAGAAAGTTTCCCAACATTGGAAAATATAATAAAAATGGAGAATGAATCTACATGCAATGAAATCATTAAAATTAAGAATGGACACAACTACTGGTTACTTACCTCATACTCGCTATTTGTCTGTATTTGACCCGTAAAGTTGGATACTTGGGTTGACCAGGTTGAATAGTAAATAATCTGTTTAAATTATTTGCAAGTAAAAGAAAAATATTAAGTATTAGAAGAAGTGAAATTATTTAGGGTTGTTAGTATGTTACTCGCTTTTGTTAATGAATAAATAAACATTTTTCTAAATCATAATAAAATAAGTTGTTTATATTTTCATATCCATAAATAACATATACGTGAGATATTTATATATGCATTTGGAGCTTTTGAAATAGAATGTAAAGTGTATGTGTAGTGATGGACGAAGTAGTGCTTATATTACAAGGTGTAGGATCCTAATGGATTGTATAAGCGGATGATAACAATATGGAAGTTATCTTTATCTCTATACCTTCAAACCCCCTCCTCACACATCTCCCCAGTGGCAGATCCAGGAATTAATTTTATCTGGGTCATAATTTCAATGTTTTAGTGAACAAAATAATATTTATAGTCACTTAAGGGGTGTAAGGTGCAACTTCATCTTTTTATGTGGATCTGCCTCTCCCCCCCCCTCCTCTTCTCAAGTTAGCGGTAAGAGATCTTGAATCTCTAACTTGGACATCAAGTATGAAAATATAGTAGAAGATTGTGTTTTAGTAAGTAGATCAGCTAGTTTGTCTTGGGGAGCATCACACATATGAAACATGCTTTTATTTATATAATCATATAGAACTTTTGAAATAGAATGTAAAGTGTATGTATATTGATGGACGAAGTAGTGCTTATATACAAGGTGTAGAGTCCTAATGGATTGTATAAGCAGATAATAACAACTTGGAAGTTATCTTTATCTCTATACCTCCCCCCCCCCCACACCCCCCCTTCTCAAGTTGGCGGTAAGAGATTGTTGGGGTCAAAATCGGTACGACGGAATTAATAGCCAAAACTCCCCGCGAAAATACAAAAAGAACAGTTTTATAAAACCCGAGGAATAGTTTTATAAAACTCAGAGTCATTTATAAAACTCGAAAGATCGTTTTATAAAACTCGAAGATCGTTTTATAAAACTCGAGAAATCGTTTTATAAAACTCGAGAAATCGTTTTATAAAACTCGAGAATCGTTTTATAAAACTCGAGAAATCGTTTTATAAAACTCGAAAGATCGTTTTATAAGACTCGAAAGATCGTTTTATAAGAATCGAAAGATCGTTTTATAAAACTCGAGAAATCGTTTTATAAAACTCGAGAATCGTTTTATAAAACTCGAAAGATCGTTTTATAAAACTCGAGAAATCGTCTTATAAAACTCGAGAATCGTTTTATTAAACTCGAGAATCGTTTTATAAAACTCGAAAGATCGTCTTATAAAACTCGAAGATCGTTTTATAAAACTCGAGAAATCGTTTTATAAAACTCGAGAATCGTTTTATAAAACTCGAGAAAATCGTTTTATAAAACTCGAGAATCGTTTTATAAAACTCGAGAAATCGTTTTATAAAACTCGAGAATCGCTTTATAAAACTCGAGAAATCGTTTTATAAAACTCGAGAATCGTTTTATAAAACTCGAGAATCGTTTTATAAAACTCGAAGATCGTTTTGTAAAACTCGAAGATCGTTTTATAAAACTCGAGAAATCATTTTATAAAACTCGAGAAATCATTTTATAAAACTCGAGAATCGTTTTACGAAATCGCAAAAAACCGGAAAAGCCGTAAACGCGAACTAGTCACGACTAGTTCGCCCATCGGCGAACTAAGCCGGCCCGGCTTAATTCGCCGATGGGCGAACTAAGGACACTCCACTAGTTCGCCCATCGGCGAACTAAGCCGGGCCGGCGAACTAAGGACACTCCACTAGTTCGCCCATCGGCGAACTAAAAACTTCTCGGACATCCCGCGCCTCGATTTCCCGCATCCCCGATTTAAAACTTACGTCTTTCGACACGATCGCATTCTAAACTACGGCTAAAACGTCTCTCGTTCCATCTCGATCCGACTTACCGTTCGAGTTTTACGATAAAAATCGTAAAACTTCGCTGTCTCGGAAAGAACTCGAGAAAGTCGTATAAAACGGCAACGGTTAAACGAAACACCAAACATTGCCTAAGCGATACGATTTATTCGAGATTTCTCGTTAAAATCATAAAAACGCGCTTTTTAATAAAAAACGCCGAGTAAATCGTAAAAACGTGTTTTTAATAAAAAGTCGAGTAAATCGTAAAACTTCACAATTAACTCGAGTAATTTATTAAAAACGACGTCAGATCAGGAAACGATCCCGTAAAAAGTCGGAAAACGGTTTTTATCGCAAAACGGCCCGGAAGGACCTTAAACGCGATAAAAACCCATCTCGCGATTTCAACGGAATCTAACCCGCAGATTTGATAAAGTTTTGACGGTTTACTCGCAGAAGGAAAATAAAAGTCAAGTTTAAAGATAAAAGGAAGGTTTGAAGAGAAATAGAAGATTTCCGCAGAAGAAAAGGAAGGATCGAGAAGAATGGAAAATTCCCGATTTAGTCAAATCTGGGCGAAATGGAAAGATCAGATAGCCAAGGCGAGGAGTATATAAAGAGGAGGTCTGGGGCAGAAGCACACGGACGAAATTCAGAGCTTTCACCACCAAAACTAGCATTTAGGAATCTTTTCGTTTTTCTGTTAGCGAGCTGCGTCTCAATTAGGGTTTTCTAGTTCTTATGTTTTCGGCTACTCTCTTTGTACCAGTTCAACGCAGATTCGGAATAAGAACCTTCTTGCTTTCAATCTCGCTTATTTTCGTTTTAATTCTAAGTGTTTTCGTCATCTTAATCTTTGTTGTGCGGTTCTCGCAGATAGCCGGTTCCTCTGGAAACTTAGGGTTTTCCCGAAGTTTCCTTATTTACGATTTATTTGACAGT
>CAKOAT010908487.1:21246-36058 GCA_932364175.1 Eruca vesicaria subsp. sativa
GAATTCTTTCTGCGACCTCCACCAAACCCATGGTCATTCCACCGTGAACTGCAAAGTTCTCGGCGCCAGACTGGCCGCAAAGTTAGTCGCGGGAGAACTTTCCGAGATATCTAGCGTCAAGGATCTTATCCGCGATTCGGACCGCGTCCCGAAGAATGACCAAAACACGCAAACTCCGCCTCAGGGAAATCAGTCGGGCGAAAAACGCGGACGAAAAATAGACGAGAAGGGTAACGATGCTAACCGCCGAAAAATCAACATGATTATCGGCGAATCGCCATACTTTAGCGATACCGTCTCGTCAATAAAATCCTACCAACGTAAAGCCGAAACCGGCTCGAGTTGGAAGGTGCCAATGGACGATTCTCCGACAGGGGTAATCTCTTTCAACGATGCTGAAAGCGGTGGAATCGACCAACCGCACGCCGATCCCCTAGTCATCGATTTGGTGATAAGCGATCTAGAGGTCGCTCGAATCCTGGTTGATACCGGAAGCACGGTCAACGTTATCTTCCGCAACACACTAGCACGAATGGGAATCGACCTCTCGGAAGTCGAGCCGATTCCAAAACCACTGACTAGTTTCTCCGGCGAAACGTCGATGACCTTGGGATCAATCCGACTACCGGTCGTCACGAAAGAAGTGACGAAAATCGTTAACTTCGCGGTAGTCGATTTCCCAGCTATCTACAACGTGATTATGGGCACGCCTTGGATAAACTCCATGAAGGCGGTTCTGTCCACGTATCACTTAGGCATCAAATTCCCGACGCCTACGGGAGTCGCTGTAATTTGGGGATGCCAAAGACAATCGCGATCTTGCTTCCTAGCCGAACATAAGCTGAGGCAATTAGCGGTAGCGATCGTGAAACCAAAACGGGCAAAGGTCACGCCACCGCCCGCAGACAACGATCCGAAGCAAGCAACGGCCGAGAAACCAGAAGTTTCCGCACCCATCGCTTCCGCCCAACCGGAGGAGACAATCCCGGACAAAGACATCGATCCCGCGACTAAAGCGATCGAGAAGTCTACGACAGCCGAGTAAGTACACTTGCGCAAAAAATCAGAACTACGAGATGGCTTGATTTCCGAAAGGAATACGTAGGCAGCTCGCCTAAAGACGAGTTCAGCTATCCCCCCTTCCAAAGCGGGGGGGGGGGAGTGGGTGAGTATACGAGTATTCGTATACTCCCGAGTATTCGTATACTCCCGAATTTTTTTACAAAATTTCTCTTAGCTTTGTAATCGAAAAATTTTCGAAATTTTTAATAAAGACAAAGTTAGAATATCTCCGCTACCATCGAAAAACGCAAATCCGGAAAATCGCTTCTGCAGTAACAACTACTCAATCATTTTATAAAAATTTGCATATCAAAATATTTTCGGAAAGAACGGGCGAGACGTCGCCTAAATTCTTGAAAGGGAATATTTCCCCAAAAGTCCGTCCGCGACTATAAAAACACGAACGCTCGGCGATTGGCCCCGTCGAGCACGCTAGCCGTCCTAAACAAACGCACCGACCTATCTGTCCGCATACATCCGACGAGGATAAAATAGCACGCTATAAAAGAAATCCAAATTTTTGGTCAGCACTTCCGGGATATTGTTCCCGGACAGATGCTCGGTTCCAACCAGACGAATCGTATAAGCCGAGAACCTATCGCGGATTCTAAATCGGTATGGAATCAGGTTAAAATCGCAACGGGCAAAACGAAAGCCGATTAGTCATCGCATAGCCCCAATCCGAAAGTAAACCTAGGTCTTGCCCTAAACCCAGCACACTGGTCGCTAACGTCTCAAGGCATGAATCGAGATCCTAAAGGCNAGCCGAGAACCTATCGCGGATTCTAAATCGGTATGGAATCAGGTTAAAATCGCAACGGGCAAAACGAAAGCCGATTAGTCATCGCATAGCCCCAATCCGAAAGTAAACCTAGGTCTTGCCCTAAACCCAGCACACTGGTCGCTAACGTCTCAAGGCATGAATCGAGATCCTAAAGGCATGTCTCTTCGCCCACATCTAATCACTCGCGAAAATCGAAATCTCCCGAGTTAACGAATCGGACGATTTACACCAAAGAGTTAGGTACGAGATGACAACTCGTATTCTTTCCTCTACATCTAACAAAAAAAAAACGAATTTCATACTTAGCAAATATTTTCTTATTGAAAAATCCGAATACACACCGCCCGGCGGTAGGGATTCAAAGCCAACAACGGCCAGTCCCGGAAAAACAACGACAAAATCAAAAAAAAAACTAAGAACATCACACATCAAAGTCATCAAACGCAGGTTGATCGACTTCGCCATCTACATCCGAAATCCCAGGACCGACTTCAACCGAATCCGACGACACCACGACGGGATTCCATTGATCCCACATACACGCCTTAAGGTCGAAAAACTTGGACTGCATATCTTTTTCCCGATTCAAATCTTCCCATCGCACTTGGGATTCCTTAGCAAACGAATACCCTTCATTCTGAGTCAGGGATAACCCATGAACGACCCCGCGACATTCGCGATAATCACCATGCGCCCGTTGAATAGCTTCCGCATCCGAATAACCGGTTGCAAATCGCTCGCGACTGTTGGTGTCGAAAACCATACTCTCGAAATCAACGTCTGCGATAGCTTCTGTAAAAGGGAGATCATTACTTTCCGCAAAAGTGATTTTATAAAACTCAGAATCGTTTTATAAAACTCGAGAATCGTTTTAGCTCGAGAATCATTTTATAAAACTCAAGAATCGTTTTATAAAACTCGAGTATCGTTTTATAAAACTCGAGAATCGTTTTATAAAACTCGAGAATCGTTTTATAAAACTCGAGAATCGTTTTATAAAATTCGAGAATCGTTTTATAAAACTCGAAGAATCGTTTTATAAAACTCGAGAATCGTTTTATAAAACTCGAGAATCATTTTAGAAAACTCGAGAATCGTTTTATAAAATTCGAGAATCATTTTATAAAATTCGAGAATCGTTTTATAAAACTCGAAGAATCGTTTTATAAAACTCGAGAATCGTTTTATAAAACTCGAGAATCGTTTTATAAAACTCGAGAATCGTTTTATAAAACTCGAGAATCGTTTTATAAAACTCGAGAATCGTTTTATAAAACTCGAGAATCGTTATATAAAACTCGAGAATCATTTTATGAAACTCGAGAATCGTTTTATAAAACAGATCATTTTATAAAACTCGAAGAATCGTTTTATCGCGTTTTATAAAACTCTGGAGCATATTCTTCCCGCTACATTCATACGAATAAAAACATGCTCTTAAAAACGCAAACTGATTTGTAATAAAGCCGCAAAAGCGGCAGGGACTCAGAGCCGCACACGGCCAGTCCGAAATCTATAACGGCCACGCTCGGCCAGACCAAACGGCCTACGAGACTAGTTTCAAGGCCGGAAAAGGTCAAGATGCCATCGACATCATTATGCTCGATAAACATATAACTAGACCGTAAAGGTCTTGCTGGGAAAAAGGTCATACGCATCTTAACTCCGAAACGAACTACGAAAGGCTTGATCCCCTCAAAAGGGTACGTAGGCAGCCTTCTCAAGGCGCAGCCCTAATCTTAAACGCTTTCCGCTCCCTGGAAAGTGGAAAGATCACTTTCAACGGACCTTTCCGACCATTAATTCCGCCTAACTTAACTAAAACTGGTTAACCACTCGCAAGAACCTTACGCTAAAGGCTCACGATTCTTACAAGCTGGGGGGCTAACTGTTGGGGTTAAAATTGGTACGACGGAATTAATAGCCAAAACTCCCCGCGAAAATACAAAAAGAACAGTTTTATAAAACCCGAGGAATAGTTTTATAAAACTCGAAAGATCGTTTTATAAAACTCGAAAGATCGTTTTATAAAACTCGAAGATCGTTTTATAAAACTCGAGAAATCGTTTTATAAAACTCGAGAATCGTTTTATAAAACTCGAGAAATCGTTTTATAAAACTCGAGAAATCGTTTTATAAGACTCGAAAGATCGTTTTATAAGACTCGAAAGATCGTTTTATAAAACTCGAGAAATCGTTTTATAAAACTCGAGAATCGTTTTATAAAACTCGAAAGATCGTTTTATAAATCTCGAGAAATCGTCTTATAAAACTCGAGAAATCGTTTTATTAAACTCGAGAATCGTTTCATAAAACTCGAAAGATCGTCTTATAAAACTCGAAGATCGTTTTATAAAACTCGAGAAATCGTTTTATAAAACTCGAGAATCATTTTATAAAACTCGAGAATCGTTTTATAAAACTCGAGAAAATCGTTTTATAATAATCGAGAATCGTTTTATAAAACTCGAGAAATCGTTTTATAAAACTCGAGAATCGCTTTATAAAACTCGAGAAATCGTTTTATAAAACTCGAGAATCGTTTTATAAAACTCGAGAATCGTTTTATAAAACTCGAAGATCGTTATATAAAACTCGTAGATCGTTTTATAAAACTCGAGAAATCATTTTATAAAACTCGAGAAATCGTTTTATAAAACTCGAGAACCGTTTTATAAAACTCGAGAATCGTTTTACGAAATCGCAAAAAACCGAAAAAGCCGTAAACGCGAACTAGTCACGACTAGTTCGCCGATGGGCGAAGTAAGGACACTCCACTAGTTCGCCCATCGGCAAACTAAGCCGCGGCTTAGTTCGCCGATGGGCGAACTAAGGACACTCCACTAGTTCGCCCATCGGCGAACTAAGGACACTCCACTAGTTCGCCCATCGGCGAACTAGAAATCACCCCCACTAGTTCGCCCATCAGCGAACTAAGCCGGCCCGGCTTAGTTCGCCGATGGGCGAACTAAAAACTTCTCGGACATCCCGCGCCTCGATTTCCCGCATCCCCGATTTAAAACTTACGTCTTTCGACACGATCGCATTCTAAACTACGGCTAAAACGTCTCTCGTTCCATCTCGATCCGACTTACCGTTCGAGTTTTACGATAAAAATCGTAAAACTTTTCTTTCTCGGAAAGAACTCGAGAAAGTCGTATAAAACGGCAACGGTTAAACGAAACACCAAACATTGCCTAAATGATACGATTTATTCGAGATTTCTCGTTAAAATCATAAAAACGCGCTTTTTAATAAAAAAACGCCGAGTAAGTCGTAAAAAACGTGTTTTTTATAAAAAGTCGAGTAAATCGTAAAACTTCGCAATTAACTCGAGTAATTTATTAAAAACGACGTCAGATCAGGAAACGATCCCGTAAAAAGTCGGAAAACGGTTTTTATCGCAAAACGGCCCGGAAGGACCTAAAACGCGATAAAAACCCATCTTGCGATTTCAACGGAATCTAACCCGCAGATTTGATAACGTTTTGACGGTTTACTCGCAGAAGGAAAATAAAAGTCAAGTTTAAAGATAAAAGGAAGGTTTGAAGAGAAATAGAAGATTTCCGCAGAAGAAAAGGAAGGATCGAGAAGAATGGAAAATTCCCGATTTAGTCAAATCTGGGCGAAATGGAAAGATCGGATAGCCAAGGCGAGGAGTACATAAAAAGGAGGTCTAGGGCAGAAGCACACGGACGAAATTCAGAGCTCTCACCACCAAATCTAGCATTTAGGAATCTTTCCGTTTTTCTGTTAGCGAGCTGCGTCTCAATTAGGGTTTTCTAGTTCTTACGTTTTCGGCTACTCTCTTTGTACCAGTTCAACGCAGATTCGGAATAATATCCTTCTTGCTTTCAATCTCGCTTATTTTCGTTTTAATTCTAAGTGTTTTCGTCATCTTAATCTTTGTTGTGCGGTTCTCGCAGATAGCCGATTCCTCTGGAAACTTAGGGTTTTCCCGAAGTTTTCTTATTTACGATTTATTTGACAGTAGGGTGAAATTGACTCCCACAGAGATCTTGAATCTCCAACTTGGACAGCAAGTATGAAAATGTAGTAGAAGATTGTGTTTTAGTGAGTAGATCAGCTAGTTTGTCTTGGGCAGCATCACGCATATGAAACATGCATTTATTCATATAAGCATTTGGAGTTTTTGAAATAGAATGTAAAGTGCATGTATATTGATGGACAAAGTAATTCTTATATACAAGGTGTAGACTCCTAATGGATTGTATAAGCGGATGATAACAATATTGAAGTTATCTTTATCTCTATACTCCCCCCCCCACCCACCCACACCCCCCCCCCCCCCTTCTCAAGTTGGCGGTAAGAGATCTTGAAACTCCAACTTGGACAGCAAGTGTGAAATATTAGTAGAAGATAGTGCTTTAGTGAGTAGATCAACTAGTTTGTCTTGGGCAGCATCACGCTTATGAAACATGCTTTTATTTTCCATTCGAACTTGACCCTATTTCATCTCCCTTGTCTCGCAAGTCTTAGGTTTTTATGTACTTTTCATAGCTTGTGTAACCTCTTTACCTAAAAGAAACTAGACCAGAAAGTAAGTGAAGTTCTGAAATTATGTAAGAAATACTCACTGAAATGTAAGTATGCATACGTGCGTGTAGTCATATTCGTGGATAATGATGTTGGGTAAGCTTGTATCTCAAGTTTCCTTTATTTTCTCTTGGTGTTTTTCCTTATCTTATTGAAGTTGTGTTTATCTAATACTATTAGGTTTAGGTTATGTGTAGTCCTATATATATGGGCTACATGGTTTTACGTTTTGGTGTGAGTGCTTTTTGCGATTTGTCAGTTGTGAATTGTGATTTGAAGTTTGGTGATTAATAAAGAAGGACTTCTCGTGAACTTTGTGTGATTCTATATTTGGTATCAGAGCATCAGGATTAAAAGAATCTTGAAATCTTGCGATGGAAGAAACGAAGAATGAGATCGTGTTACACAAAGATACAAAACCTGCAACTATCAAGTACCCTATGTTAACTGATACAAACTACACGGTTTGGGCCATCAGGATGAAAGTAGTTCTCAAGGTCAGCGAAGTATGGGAGTCGATAGATCCAGGAAACGCCGATGTGAAGAAAAACAACATGGCGACTGCACTTTTGTTTCAGTCCATACCAGAAGCCCTGATAATGCAAGTCGGTGAGTTAAACTCAGCTAAGGAAATCTGGGATGCGATAAAGACAGTACATGTGGGAGCTGAAAGGGTTAAGGAAGCCAGATTGCAAATTCTAATGATTGAATTTGATAAGCTGAAGATGAAGGATGGAGACACAGTCAATGCCTTCAGCAACAAGCTATCTGAACTTGCGTCTAAATCCGCCTCTCTTGGACAAGTAATTGAAGAACCGAAGCTTGTGAAGAAGTTCTTAAAGAGTCTACCAAGGAGAAAATTTGTTCATATGGTTGCATCTCTTGAACAGATGCTAATCTTAATACAATAAAATTTGATGATGTTGTGGGAAGATTGAAGGCCTTTGAAGAAAGAATTGCAAAGGACGATGACGACGCAAGTGATGAATCTGGAAAGTTGATGTATGCTAATACAAATTCTAGTCAAGAAAATTATGGTAACAGCTACAACAACAGAGGACGAGGACGCGGTAGAACTAACTTGAGAGGTAGAGGCCGTGGCCGCTTTGGAAGCTTTCAGGCACAAAGAGAAGCATATAAACAAGGAAAAGGTGTAGGAGACGCCTCACACATTACCTGTTTCAATTGCGATAAAATTGGACACTATGCAACAGACTGTCCGGACAAGATGTTGAAACTTCAAGAAACCGTTGAGCGCAATGAAAAGAAAGAAGATGATACACGAGAAGCTGACGCATTAATGATGAATGAAGTCGTCTATTTGAATGAAAAGAATGTAAATCCGAAAAACTTTGATGTTGAGACAGATACAAGAGACGTGTGGTATCTTGATAATGGTGCTAGTGACCACATGAGTGGAAATCATATATTCTTCTGTGAGCTTGATGAAACCATTACTGGTAAAGTACGCTTTGGAGATAACTCACAGATAGACATATGCGGAAAAGGTGCGATTCGTTTCATTATAGGTGAAGGAAGGAAAGTGTTAAATGATGTATACTACATACCACCACTACGAAGCAATATAGTATCTTTAGGCCAAGCCACGGAGGTTGGTTGTGAGGTAAAGATGAAGGACAATATGCTAAAGTTGGTTGACAAATTTGGAATTCTGATGATTGAAACAACGAGGTCAAAGAATCGTCTTTATGAAGTTACACTGCAAGTACATCTTGCAGAATGTCTACAAGCAACAACATATGACAACAACTCCCTGTGGCATGCTCGGTTAGGTCACATCAACAAAGAAAAATTAAAAACAATGATCAAGCAGGAGCTAGTTACAGGCATTCCTAGAGTTGACAACAACAGTGAAACTTGCGTATCGTGTCTAAAGGCCAAACAAACCAGGAAACCTTTTCCTCAAGCCATTAGTTATCGAGCATCAAAACCTTTGGAACTAATACACGCAGACCTTTGTGGTCCTATTTCTCCGCCAACACCGGCTCACAAAAGGTACATCTTTGTCCTTATTGATGATTACTCACACTGTTGGTGTCAAAATCGGTCACGACGGAATCAACGGCTAAAAGTCTCCGCAAAAGTAAAAATAAAAATACGTTTTATAAAACTCGAAAGATCGTTTTATAAAACTCGAGAAATCATTTTATAAAACTCAAAGAATCGTTTTATAAAACTCGAAGAATCGTTTTATAAAACTCTAGAATCGTTTTATAAAACTCGAAGAATCGTTTTATAAAACTCGAGAATTCGTTTTATAAAACTCGAGAATCATTTTATAAAACTCGAAGAATCGTTTTACAAAACTCGAGGATCATTTTATAAAACTCGAGGATCGTTTTATAAAACTCGAGAATCGTTTTATAAAACTCGAGAATCGTTTTATAAAACTCGAGAATCGTTTTATAAAACTCGAGAAATCGTTTTATAAAACTCGAGAATCATTTAATAAAACTCGAAGAATCGTTTTATAAAACTCGAGGATCATTTTATAAAACTCGAGGATCGTTTTATAAAACTTGAGAATCGTTTTATAAAACTCGAAGAATCGTTTTATAAAGCTCGAAGAATCGTTTTATAAAACTCGAAGAATCGTTTTATAAAACTCGAGAATCATTTTATAAAACTCGAGGATCGTTTTATAAAACTCGAAGAATCATTTTATAAAAATCGAGAATCATTTTATAAAACTCGAAGAATCGTTTTATAAAACTCGAGAATCGTTTTATAAAACTCGAGAATCGTTTCATAAAACTCGAAGAATCGTTTTATAAAACTCGAGAATCATTTTATAAAACTCGAGGATCGTTTTATAAAACTCGAAGAATCGTTTTATAAAAACTCGAAGAATCGTTTTTTAAATTCGAGAATCGTTTTACAAAACCGTGAAAAACCGTAACCGCTGTAAAACGCGAACTAGGAGTCCCTCGACTAGTTCGCCGGTGGGTGAACTAGTCCCATCTCGACTTGTTCGCCGGTGGGCGAACTAGTCCCGTCCCGGCTACATCGCCGTTGGGCGAACTAAGAGATGCTGACTTTGCCCCACAGGTTCCTATCGCCTAGTTCGCCATATGGCGACCTAGCCATGCTGAACTAGCTCGTCGTACGTCGAACCGACCATCCCGAGCCTCGATCTCCCACATCCTTGATTCAAGGCATACGTCCTTCGACACGATCGTATTCCGAATCACGGACAAAATGTCTCCCGTTTCGTCTCGATCCGTCCTATCATTTGATTTTTACGATAAAAACCGTACTTTGTTTTCTCGAAAAGAACTCGAGGAAATCGTATAAAACGACAACGGTTAAACGAAACACCAAATATCGCCTAAACTATACGATTTATTCGAGATTTTTCGTAAAAATTGTACAAAACGCGATTTTTATAAAACCCCGAGTAAATCGTAGAAAACGGTAACGATTAATCGAAACATCGAACATTGCTTGGCTTTACGATTAACTCGAGAAACTTATCTAAAAAATGCATCATATCATGAAACGATAGCGTCTAAAGTCGTAAAACAGATTTATCACAAAACGGCTCGGAAAGTCATAAAACGCGATAAAAGCCACTCGCGACTTTAAACGAAGTCCAACCCGAAGATACGACGACGTTTTGGCGATTTACCCGCTGAAAGAAGATAAATGTCAAGTTTGAGGATAAATAGAAGATTTCCGCGGGAAAAAAGGAAAGATCGGGATAAATGGAAGATTCCCATTAAACTCGAATCTGGGCGAAATGGAAAGACTAAACCGCCTAGGAATGGAGTATATAAGCAAGAGGCATAGGGCAGAAGCAAAGGGACGAATTTCAGAGCTCTCATCTGAGACTTTTACAACTTTTCGAGACTTTAGAATTTTCCGCACTTAGAAACTTAGGCTCTTTCTCAACAAGTTTGGTTTCTATGACTGGCGCTCAATTACTAGACGAGCTCGCCTAGGTGGTTCGATCTCTGGTCCAGCTCTATCAACTGAACTACGTTCGACTTGATCCTTGAAAGGGGTACGTAGGCAGCCTTTCATAAGGTTTAGTTCGAAATCAATCAAACCTTTTTTCATATCTTTTTCCGTCTTTCGTTATCGAGCTGCGACTCGACTAGATCTAGGGTTTTTATGTTGATAACTCGCTGACGGCCTTGCGTCCAAAGCCTTTGTAAACCCTTGTAACGATCGCAACGCTTTTACGCGAAATCGAAATAAGATCTACTTTTTCTTTAAATTCGTTTTATTACGTTTTTCGTATTTTTCCGCATTTATTTGGTTACTTGTCGTTCGCTCTTGCAGAGATCCAGTTCCTCTGGAAAATTAGGGTTTTCCTAAGTTTCCATATTTAACGAAATCGACAAGTGTGAATCTCGGTTCCCACAGTTTGGCGCTTGAAGGAGGGGGGGTCGGATTACTCTTACTCATAGCCGCAAAACGCTTGACCAAAACGATGTCTGAATGTATGAAAGGAAAGGTCGCAACTCGCAAAGACGCTGGTAAAACAAATCCAGCAGCGACTACTCGTACAGCCAACGCTCACGCAAAAGCTGTAGTACTCAACAAAATTGAAAACCTAATCGCGAATCTTCGCCACGGGAAGAGCGACAAAAAAAGCTCACGATTTTTATCTCAGATCACTAAGGGCAACGATAAAATCTATCAAACCCCATAGTGTTTTTATTATTTCCGAGTTGGACATATCTCACGGGTTGAGCAAAAGATGTTTTCCGAGAACTTTTCGGAAAAATTAAACTTGCTCTCCCAGAAACCGCGGAACAAACCGTAGGTTACTCGCGAAATAAACCCTGGGTTACTCGCGGAAAAACTCTAGGTTATTCATGGCAAAAGCCTAGTTTGTTCGCGGAAAAACTCTAGGTTATTTGCGACAAAACCCTAGGTCGCCCGTGTAAAATTCATAGGTTACTCGCGGAAAAAAACCCTAGTTTATTCGCGGAAAAACCCTAGGTTACTCGCGGAAAGCACCCTAGGTTATTCGCGGAACAAACCCTAAGTTACTCGCGAAATAAATCCTAGGATACTCACGGCTGTTCGCGGAAAAATCATTAGGTAACTCGCGGAAAAACCTTACGTTATCCGCGGCAAAACCCTAGGTTGTTCGCGAAAAAACCCTAGCTTTACTCGCGGAGAAACCCTAGGTTATTCGCGACAAAACCATAGGTTGTTCGCGGAAGAACCTTAGGCTACTCGCAGAATCGGGCAATATTATCCAGCCGAAAAGGCGGTGAGTTGGCCAAACAACCTAGCTTGCCATCGTGGCGAGCTGACCGGCTTTCCACCTCGTCCTAGAGGCACAATCCAACTCATAGCTATGGTGAGCCAGACCGTACTCTAAACATTAATCGCACAGCTTTTCGTTTCGTTTCAATCAAAGTTTTCGTTGAGATTTTACAACGAAAACAAGATAGCTTGATGAATCGGGACTGTGCTCGCCGACTCACATTTAGGCAAGTTGGACAAGCTTGATGGATCGAAACATCTCCATCTCGAATCTTGATTGAGACGCTTTTCGTTTCGTCTCAATCGGACTTTCCGTTGAGATCCTACGACGAAAACAAGTCAACTCAACGAATCGAGATCACCCGCGCCAAGCGTCCTATCTCACCGAACGCAGAGCTAGCTAGCTCACCATACGGCGAACTGAACCAAGCGTCTAGCTTGCCCGAGAGACGCTGACTTTGCCTCAAGGGTTCTTACCATCCGGATCGCCACACAGCGAGCTGAAAGGGTTCACCCGACTTGCCCTACGTCGAGCTGAACCAATCCTCGAGTTTCTCTCTCGAGTCTTGATCGAGCTGATTCTCGTTTCGTCTCATTTGGAATTTCCATCGGGATTTTACGACAAAACCGCAAAGACTTTTTTTTCGTATAAGTACGAATCAATCGTCTAAAACGGAAACGGTTGACTTAACGCCAAAGTTGCCTAAACTATACGAGAAATCTGAACTCTCTAAACCCAATCCGGTTTTACGAAACTCTGCCAAGCTAAGTCGAAAACATCCAATCATAAACACGTGATTAATTTTTTCGATATACGAAGCGAACCTAGTCGGCCAAATAAAACCAGCAGTACGAAGAAAGAAGAACATGGGCTCCGAGGGTTAAGTCTTCTCCCCGCCTCGATACTCTTGCCGGTAATTCGTCGAAGATCGGTAAGTCAAAAGACGAAGAACGAAGAATAGACGATCCCAAATCATCGATGAAACTAAGGCATAACTCGCAAACCGATCCAATCTCTCGTACAACCGAGAAACGATCGCCACCTATTCGAACGTACTCATTTCCTAAAAGAAAGAAGGAGCTAGAGACGCTGACGTCGTCTTAAAACCGACTCGCTCCTAGAAGTTCTCGTAAATCAGACATACTCCAAGTCATCTCCGATCCACCATGGTCTTTAATCGACCCGGATTGTCGATCATCCGAATCCTTCAAAGGAAACTCGTCTTTCTTCTTTTCGTCGAATATTTTCCCTCGCGTTGAGAAAAAACTGTCTATATAGCAAACTCTCGCCAAAACAAGCGGAAAAATATTCGGACAATGCGACGCCTTGTCAAAATCATCCCGAAAGCAAACGACAATCTAAGAACCGTCTAAACGCTAAAGACTGATCCAAAACGTCTGGGAAATAATCTCGAGGACTATACAGCATCTCTCGTCGCAACCATGCGGTTAGAAAATCTCTTCGAAACTTCAGGGTGAAACTCGATAATTTGCCGAAGTCATAAAGATCTTCTCGAACTTGATAAAACAAGTGTTGTATAAGAATCAAAAAATTATACGAGAAATCTTTAGGCGTCAAAACAGTGCTATCATTTTCCGTCGAATCAAGTGAGTCACGGAATAATATCAAGAACATTTGTGGCAAAAGAAAAATCGAGAATACAAAGCAGCAATAGAGAACACGTCTTCCCTTCTCGCCGACTGATCATATTTCTGATCATGTGATTCATTCCGTCCGAGAAACCCGCTAAAACATTTTGCGACTAGACTTCGGTGAAAGAAATTTTCGTAAAACTCCGCGAGTGACTCCGAAAAAAAACCATCACCGAAGAATCAAAAATTAAGCGGAAAGGTTTCTCGAAAAATCTGCGGAAACATTGTTAACCCAATGTGTCATGTCGATTACTAAATTCATCGCCCGTTACTTACGCGAGAAATCCTTCGTATGGTCAGGATCATGTCATAACGAAGTAACTTTCGAAAGTAAACGTAACAGGTTTTGCGAAAAGTACTTTCCTTATAGCGAAAACCAAGCTATACGATCCGACACTGGGCGGCCAATCTAAACTTTGCCTCCTCGCGACACGATCTGAAAGATCTCACTCTTTAGCCCATTGGTTCACGAGCATCCGCTCTCATTCCTCTCGTTTACATCCGAGAATGAGACCGCCCCGCAAACGACTCTGCACGGGCTCTGCATCGAGCTTCTTAGGATCTGTCTCCCTCGAGTAAAAAAGAAACCTCTTCCATACAAAGGAAAGTTTATACGAAACTTTCATCGTATAAATCAAACCTACAATCGAAAAACATTTTCTATAACCACGGGCATACTTGGCGTATCAAGCTCGACAAACGTTACTTGGCTATTGTCCGATCACGCTTCACTTCAATGCAAAGTTTACAAACCGACTTGACCTTTTCGATAGCACGAAAGTGTCGTGATCTAATCCTCTACCAAATACGACCTTGGCTGTGCGGATGAACACAACCTTCACGCCGAGCCAATACATTCAACGGATAATGCGAACTTGTCGAAAATAGGCTAAGTTCTGTATTCTCGCGATTCATCCTATTTCCGAAGTAAGTTGCCTACAAAATCCGACGTATAAGAAAACACTCGTACCAGAGCTCCTAAAGCCGTTCGAATCTCGGAAGGTCAACACTTCAAAAAGCAACGTAACGAAAAACGCTTCGTTTCGGAGAAACAACTTACGCGACCTCTCGGTCCTAATTGCTCTAGCACAAATCATAAAACTACCTAACATCCAAACAGGAATGTAAGTTTTAATTGCGAGTATCCGCAAACGAACCAAAGTGTTCCTGCAAAGCAAGGTTAAGAAAAAACCCTCGCAAAACCGTGCAACATCTTCGAGCCCGCAAACGCTCCGAACACGAAACGCGGCATATAAAATAAAAACCAACTTTCGGCACTGCGAGACGTCGCAGACGCCCGGAGATTAGTTTTTCGACACAAATACCTTCCTCGATAAAGTCATTTTCTTGGAAGACCTAACAGTCCGTCCGCGACTATAAAATTACGCAAAACTTCTTAACGTACGTATCCTTCGCGAAGGACCAAACTACGTAAACATCTATCACTTAAAAATAGTTTGTTGCTGATCACAACGAACTCGCAACAGTCCTAAACAAACTTAAGTTATCTCA
>CAKOAT010908487.1:36158-84659 GCA_932364175.1 Eruca vesicaria subsp. sativa
GCCGAGAACCTATCGCGGATTCTAAATCGGTATGGAATCAGGTTAAAATCGCAACATGCAAAACGAAAGCCGACTAGTCATCGCATAGCCTCAATCCGAAAGTAAACCTAGGTCTTGCCCTAAACCCAGCACACTGGTCGCTAACGTCTCAAGGCATGAATCGAGATCCTAAAGGCATGTCTCTTCGTCTATATCTAAAAGCTCACTCGATTTGCTAAACATCCTGAAACGAGCAAAGGAATAAGGCGATACACTAAGGGAAAGGAATGCGAGACGACAACTCGCGGACCTCCCTCAATATCAACTCATATTCTTCCCGCTACATTCATACGAATAAAAACACGCTCTTAAAAACGAAAACTGATTTTTAATAAAGCCGGTGGGCGAACTAGTCCTGTCCCGGCTAGATCGCCGTTAGGCAAACTAAGAGATGCTGACTTTGCCCCACAGGTTCCTATCGCCTAGTTCGCCATATGGCGACCTAGCCAAGCTGAACTAGCTCGCCGTACGTCGAGCCGACCATCCCGAGCCTCGATCTCCCACATCCTTGATTCAAGGCATACGTCCTTCGACACGACCGTATTCCGAATCACGGACGAAATGTCTCCCGTTTCGTCTCGAGCTGTCCTATCGTTCGATTTTTACGATAAAAACCGTAAAACTTTGTTTTCTCGAAAAGAACTCGAGGAAATCGTATAAAACGACAACGGTTAAACGAAACACCAAATATCGCCTAAATTATACGATTTATTCGAGATTTTTTCGTAAAAATTGTACAAAACGCGATTTTAATAAAACCCCGAGTAAATCGTAGAAAACGGTAACGATTAATCGAAACATCGAACATTGCTTAGCTTTACGATTAACTCGAGAAACTTATCTAAAAACGGCATCGTATTAGGAAACGATCGCGTCTAAAGTCGTAAAACGGATTTATCGCAAAACGGCTCGGAAAGTCATAAAACGCGATAAAGCCACTCGCGACTTTAAACGAAGTCCAACCCGAAGATACGACGACGTTTTGGCGATTTACCCGCAGAAAGAAGATAAATGTCAAGTTTGAGGATAAATAAAAGATTTCCGCGGGAAAAAAGGAAAGATCGGGATAAATGGAAGATTCCCATTAAACTCGAATCTGGGCAAAATGGAAAGACTAAACCGCCTAGGAAGGGAGTATATAAGAAAGAGGCATAGGGCAGAAGCAAAGGGACGAATTTCAGAGCTCTCATCTGAGACTTTTACAACTTTTCTAGACTTAAGAATTTTCCGCACTTAGAAACTTAGGCTCTTTCTCGACAAGTTTGGTTTCTATGACTGGCGCTCAATTACTAGACGAGCTCGCCTAGGCGGTTCGATCTCTGGTCCAGCTCTATCAACTCAACTACGTTCGACTTGATCCTCGATAGGGGTACGTAGACAGCCCTTTCATAAGGTTCAGTCTGAAATCAATCAAACCTTTTTTCCTATGTTTTTCCGTCTTTCGTTATCGAGCTGCGACTCGACTAGATCTATTTTTACGCAAAATCGAAATAAGATCTATTTTTTCTTTAAATTCGTTTTATTACGTTTTTCGTATTTTCCGCATTTATTTGGTTACTTGTCGTTCGCTTTCGCAGAGATCCGGTTCTTCTGGAAAATTAGGGTTTTCTTAAGTTTCCTTATTTAACGAAAATCGACAAGTGTGAATCTCGGATCCCACACACGCTACATGTGGACAGTGTTGATCAAAGAAAAGAGTAGCGCTTGAATAATCCAAAATTTTCAAGTTACGTGTGGAGCAAGAGACTAGAGCTGAGTTAAGAACCCTGGAAACTGACAGAGGAGGTGAGTTTGTGTCTCAAGACTTTCAGTTGTACTGTGAAAAGCAAGGTATTAGTCGCCACTTGACTGCACCCTACTCTCCTCAACAAAACGGAATTGTGGAACGACGAAACCGAACTTTACTTGAAATGACAAGAAGCATCTTGAAGCATATGAACCTACCAAATCAGCTCTGGGGTGAAGCAATAAGACACGCGACATACTTGATCAATAGAGTTGCGACAAAATCTCTAGAAAAGGAGACCCCGTACAAAGCCTTAAAGACTCGTAAACCAAATCTCTCACATCTAAGAGTCTTTGGGTCTGTCTGTCATGCAAGAACAGAGAGAGCAGGTCGAAAAAAGCTTGATGATAGGTCTAGAACTCTTGTCCACTTGGGAACAGAACCAGGATCAAAGGCTTATCGCCTCCTTGATCCAAAGACAAGACGTATTGTTGTTAGCCGTGATGTTGTATTTGAGGAAGACAAGGTGTGGCATTGGACAGAGATGATAGACTAGGGTGAACCGTTTGATTTCATGGTTAATCAAAGAACGTTGAGTGAAATTTCTGGGAGTGGAGAAACACCACTCATGAATGATGAAAACACTGCTGAAGTGATTGAAGAGGAAGAAGGTGACAGTGAGAACGAAGACTTTTAACCTCAAGCTAGACGATCCACCAGGGTAAGATCGAAACCCTCCTACTTAGAGGATTATATCCTACTTGCAGAAGAAGAAAGTGAACAATTATTAATGATGATCAGTGATGAACCGTGGGATTTCAATGAAGCTAAAGAGATGGAAGTATGGATAGATGCATGCAGAGATGAGCTCTTTTCGATAGAAAAGAACAACACATGGGATCTTGTTGAGTCACCATCAGATGTAAAACCAATTGGTCTGAAATGGGTATTCAAAATCAAACGTAATGCTGACGGAACGATCAACAAATATAAGGCGCGCCTAGTAGCTAAAGGATATGTACAGAAACACGGCATAGATTATGATGAAGTGTTTGCTCTGGTGGCGAGAATCGAGACAATACGACTAATCATTGCTTTAGCTGCAACACATGGTTGGGAGATACACCATCTTGACGTCAAAAAAAGCATTCCTTCACGGGGAACTCAAAGAAAACGTGTTTGTTACTCAGCCTGAAGGTTTCGTCGTGTCTGGACAAGAAGACAAGGTATACAAGCTAAGGAAGGCTCTCTACGGTCTTCGACAAGCGCCTAGAGCCTGGAACATAAAGCTGAATACGATCTTAAGAAACCTAAAGTTCAAACGCTGTTCAAAGGAACCTTCCCTTTATCGCAAGGAAGGGAACAAAGAACTGCTCATTGTCGTAGTGTATGTAGATGATCTATTGGTTACCGGATCATCTGTTGGAAGCATATTGGAGTTTAAACAAGAAATGGCTATCAATTTTGAGATGAGTGACCTTGGACTGCTAACATATTATTTGGGAATCGAAGTATTGCAGAGAGATGATGGGATCATACTCAAGCAAGATAGATATGCTAGAAGAATACTTGAAGAAGCTAAGATGAGCTCGTGTAACTGAACTCACGTACCACTTGAGTTAAACGCGAATCTGTCTAAGGCAACACATGAAGAGAGGATCGATGAAAGAGAGTACCGCTGCACTATTGGATGTCTTAGATATCTACTACACACACGTCCGGACCTATCCTTTAGTGTGGGGGTTCTCAGCAGGTATATGCAAGAACCTAGAATGTCTCATGGTGCAGCTTTGAAACAGGTTATGAGGTATCTTCGTGGTACTTGTACTCTTGGTTTACACTATCGTAGAAACAAAAGCTTTAATCTTGTGGGTTATAGCGACAGTTCTCATAATGTTGATAATGACGATGGTAAAAGCACAACCGGACACATATTTTACCTTGGGGAAAGTCCTATCACGTGGTGCTGAACGAAGCACGATATAGTAGCATTGTCATTGTGTGAGGCAGAATTCATGGCTGCTACAGAGGCAGCAAAGCAGGCAATATGGCTACAAGATTTATTGGGAGAAGCCGTTGGTGAAGAGAGCAATAAGGTTGTGATCAAAGTTGACAATAAATCTGCAATCGCTTTGTCTAAAAACCCTGTGTTTCATGGCCGGAGTAAGCATATACACAGACGGTTTCACTTCATAAGAGAGTGTGTTGAAAACGAGCAAGTAGAAGTGGTTCATGTCTCAGGTAATGAACAAAAGGCTGATATACTTACTAAGTCACTTGGAAAATCAAGGTTCGTGGAAATGAGAGACTTAATAGGAGTTCAAGATGTGTGTGGAGACAAGATCAAGCTTAAGGGGGAGAATGTTGGATAAGCTTGTATCTCAAGTTTCATTTATTTTCTCTTGGTGTTTTTCCTTATCTTATTGAAGTTGTGTTTATCTAATACTACTAGGTTTAGGTTATGTGTAGTCCTATATATATATGGGCTACATGGTTTTACGTTTTGGTGTTAGTGCTTTTTGCGATTTGTGAGTTGTAAATTGTGATTTGAAGTTTGGTGATTAATAAAGAAGGACTTCTCGTGAACTTTGTGTGATTCTATAAATGATCGGTTTGGAAGATTGAATGAAGTTTCTGTAAGATTTGAACACAATATTGGAACATTTCACGATGAAAACCTACAAAGTCAGGGAGCGCAGGAGTTGGAAAATATGGTATGCATTCTAACAATGGTGTTTACGAGGTTCTTGAATGTCCCGTGTGTACTAATCTAATGACGCTTTCTTTGAGTCAAAAGACCCAGTAAGATCCCCAACTCATCATTCTTCCATGAATCTGTTATGAATGTGAATAGCAATACTCTGTCATTGATATTAACGTATCTCATACAACTTGTAACTTAGAGATATCTAGACCTCATAACGGTCAGAGCTGACTCATGAAGTCAAGCTATTATCTCAGATACAATTTGCAAAATGAGAAAATAATCATTCTATAGTATTTATAGTCTTAGTTGTAATCATCTTCATAATCTTGTCTTCGTGAGAATCAATCCAGCTCAGCAACAGGGACATTAGGACAAGGTCACTTAGCAGTGTCGTCCCTAACATTTTGGTGGCCTAAAGCATAAAATCTCAGCATCATTTTTAACTTTGCTTGTAATACCATTTTTAGAAGTTTAAGTCTCCAAACATAAATCTTTTTTTGGTAAATATCACCCCAACAGCCAATGTTTATTTTCAAAATTCAATTCAAACACACTTTATGACTGGTTATTAATCAATTTGCTAACAAGATTTTATGCCCATACAAACTAAAGAAATAAAGAAGAAAATAACAATTAAAAACACACAGAACTTGAGAAATACCAGAATCCAATTGTTATGAATCAGATGTAAACAAGGAGGTGAACTGGTTCTGAACAATTCAAAGGCAAATTATTTTTGTATGCATGAAGAGGGTCAAAATTGTTTATAGTAACGACTGGAAGGTTTTTGTTGTTTGACAAGAAGTTAGATTTCTTTTCAATTTTATTTCGATAACTACAAGATAAAAAAGGAAATTGGTTTCAAAGCTATAATAATAAAAAGAGGAATGCACGTGTATATGTGGTTTGATATCAAGCCAAATCAAATGAGAAATAATGTAAACGAAATATAAGATGTGGCCTAATTATTATTATTTTTAAATGTGGCCTAAAGTTAATGCTTTAGCTGCCTTATAAGAGGCATGGGTCTGTCACTTAGATTTCATGACATGGAACAGTTTAATAGCATCTGATTTTTTTTTTCACTCCTCAGCAAACCTTCAATCATAACAGTACGAGCTATAATGTCCGGTTTCAAGCCTGATCAATTATACCGTTCCATATTCTAGCTGCATCCATCAAGTTCTTAACTCTACACCAACCAACCATTGAGTAAAACAGTGTTAGTCATCAGGTTAGGAGTAAACCTCTCCTTCAACTTATCAAACAATACTAGAGATTTTTTCCCAAGCTTAGAACATGATTATCGGTTGTTACCCTTCATGGGTTTCTAATTTTTTTTTTGTCTGGTTAAAAAAAAAACTAAAAAGGGAACTAATTGCGGATCGCCAAATATCAATCGAATCCACAAATAGTACAAAAATTGATTCTTAATTGCTTACTTCTGAGTTTGGTTTTAATTTTTTTTGTGGAGTCCAGTAGCTTAAAAATTCCTTAAGGACCCCATATTTCACCCCGATAATCATGGTCTTAGCCCTTTCCAAGACTATCTAGCAAGCAATTAATCGTTTCAACACCAACTTCAAACTTGTACTTCATCAACTCAAAAGATACCAACAGCTTTCTTCCTCTCTTTGGCCCATTTGCCTACTGAGCTGATCACATTGTCATATTACCAGTTTAACCCTTGGGTCCACCAGGAGCATTAAAGCGCAAACGCATAAAATGATCAACAAAGGTGTCAATTTTTTATAGCTATCTGTATACATCTTATCTTCATTTTAGGGTCATGATATTTTCACAAGGGGACCATTTATGTTTTAGGTTTTATATGCTTCAATCATACACTTCAGTTTGTATACGTTTATGGTGGATAATTCAGATCTGAAAATTATGATGAGAATCAGTGTAGCTTACTGTCATAGATATGAATAAATGAAAATTTCGAGAACTTTTTATAGATTACTTCTTATCTCTTTTTTTGTGTTCTAGAAAGTTCAAGAATCTGGAGCTCATAATATTCTACCATATATATACTTGTTCGAAAGGTGTAGTAATTCTTATAAAACATGAATTATCTCTATACAAATATCACATAGCATTTAATATAATATAAAAAGAGTCAAATAATGTAGCTTATTTTCGCACCTACAATATCTTCTTTGGTTGGTTATAACTTATCAATCAAACGTGGGTTTATGTCCTATCTTTACATAACACTATTAGTCATGATAAGGTGTCTGCAAGCCTTTTGCATATATATAACTAACTACTTACAAGTCACCCAAAATATATCTAAATAAAAACACTTAACTCCAAAAGCGGAAATCAAGTGGGTTTTGAGTTTGCATACTTGTATAAATAGAGCCAAAACCGCAGTCTCTTCTTCCATCAAACCTTCTCATTAGATATTTCTTCTCTCATATTATAAGAAAATAAAAGAGTTTTTTATAGTAAAGAAATGGAGGAAACCAAGGAGAGAAAGATCGTAGTAGCAGTGGACGAGAGCGAAGAGAGCATGGAAGCTCTTTCATGGAGTCTTAACAATCTTTTTCCTTATGGTTCCAATAATACCCTCATCCTCCTCTACGTCAAGCCACCTCTTCCCGTTTACTCTTCCATTGATGCTGCAGGTTAGTCTCGTTATTACAATATATCATTTGATTAACTACCCTTTATGTACTTCTTTCAGCTGATGGATTTTGTTTGGTCGACTTTGTAGGGTTTATAGTGGCGGGAGATCCTATTGCAGCCTTGAAGAAATACGAATACGAGCTTGTTGAATCAGTCATGTCTCGATCTCGGAATGTGTACCAAGATTTTGAGTCCGATGTAAGCTTCTTCCTATATATTTTGAATAACTTTATTAAGAAAGATTTGACAAATTATAAATAAGTGGAATTTAATTATAAGTAAGTGTGCTTGCTTTGAAATGTTTCTTGTTGTTATGTAATACAAAGTATTAATATATGTTTTCAATACAAAACCCGCATTAGATTCCTTAGCGATATAATATATCCTTTCCAAAGATTTGAGGAAACAATGGCTTACAAAGTAGCTAAAGTGATTGGTATTGTGCAGATTAATATAGAGAGAAAAGTTGGAAGAGGGGATGCCAGGGAAATTATATGTAACGCAGTTCAGAGTCTTAAGGCTGATATGTTAGTTATTGGCACACATGACTATGGCTTTTTCAAAAGGTAAGACCTTAATTAATCATTTTATGATTGTTTAATACTTATGTTTGATAATTGATTATTGATATGTTTTATGCATTGATAGGGCTTTGCTAGGCAGTGTGAGCGAGTATTGCGCCAAACGAGTGAAGTGTCCTGTGATTATCGTGAAGAAGAATATGCCCCCAAATAATTGAGCTCAAGAGTCACTCTTATGATTGTGTATGTTTGAAAGCAATTGATGTAAGAAAATCAACCTTCGTATGCGAATATGTATTACTTTTACGTTTTTTATTTTCACCTAGGTCTCCTGTTAACTTAACGGTGGATTTACATTTGATAAGATTTAAAACTTGGATATGTGAAATTTAACGTTTGATTGGTAGAGGCTTTACCTTTAGTTTCTTTACTTTAGAATTTAAGTTTAAAATATTTATGTTTTAGCTATATATTTAATTGATATAAGATTTATTTCAAAATTTCAAAGTACTAAAATATAAAACTGTACAAAGTTTATTTTTAGAGCCAAAAATATAGATTTTTTTTTTTTAATTAGACTGTAGATTTAGATTTTTTTTAATTAAAACATGAATGATAACTTAAAGTGGTTATGAAAACAATAATGGATGTTGAAATCACATCACTTACCAGTCCCTTGCATGTTAGTAGTGTATCACCAATTCCAAATGATTATTTTCACTCTAAATTATTGTTAACTTCAAACAAGACTCAATGTACTATTTTAAAATATATTGCGAAGTGTGTAAATGTACGTATATATGTTGGATACAACAAGATTTTCTGTTTTTGACCACTTTTAAATTCGGATACGATAAATTGTGAACTATATTTTGTATGAGATTGTGTGGCAATGGCTGTCTCTGAGCTTTTCACAAAATTTTGAGAGATACTTTAGAATTTAATAATGTATTCAGTGACCTACATAACTCATACCATAATTTAGTGAAATCATGAAAATATTTGTTACATAAAAAGACAACCTCCTTGAGATTTTTCCCATCTTCCTCTTTGTTTCCTGTTTTTTTTACTATAATAAAACCTAATAATGCTATTACGGATCATAACAAATTCTCTTTTATAACACCAAACGTCTAAAGAAAGAGTACTAAGCCAAGATTTTGTTGATCTTCTTTTGATCAAAAGTGATAAAGAGGTTGCATCTCTTCTGTTCTTCTTATGTTTTGTTGGGGGTTTGCGAGAACTCATGTCCAACTCTTTATTATCAGATTAGTACGTATTTTGGGCATAATAAGCAAGTCCGCATGGACTTACGTTTATTTCCAAAAAAGCTTCGTACTAATTAGAATTAGACATCTCTTTATATATAAGATCATCTTCATCTAATTCTCCAATGTGGAACTTAATTGTTATTTCACATGTTTTTCATCATAGGCAGCTGATTCTGATTGGTGCTACGTCCTTTCATTTTCTCATCATCTTCTAAGAGGTTCCGAAGTATCAAAGAATTCGATGGGAATTATTTGGCAGTGCACAAGAAATTTTCCATTTCGGAAGAGAGATACTGATTACACACTGAGAAGAACAAAGTTTGAACGACACAACAAGATGTTCAAATGAAAGGAAGAATGCACGGCGTTGAATTTTAAGTTAGAACTTAGATCGTAGTATCGTATGTATCCATAGATTGTTTTTCTGTACTTTATTATTATTATTAGGGTTTTTAGTAATTTTAACCTCCAATTTTTTTTTAAATCAGATGAAAAATCTCCAACTAAAATTTTATGTTTTAAACCTTTAACTATTAAACTGTTAATGTCGTTAACCCTCCGTTAATAAAGTTATGTTTTTTTTATGGAGACCCCTTAAACTGAAACATGGCGTTTTATATAACCACAGAAACGACACGAGATGCATACAATCAACGAATATTTTAGTGATTTAAATTTCCAACTATTTCTAATCGGATAAAAAAACCCCCAATTAAAATTTTATGTTTTTAAACCCTCAACTAATAACCTTTAATACCTTTAACCCTTTGTAAACAAAGTTGTTTTTTCTTAACGGAAAGCCGTTAAATTGGAACGCATGAACAATCATAATTCATCCCCAAATAAAACAAATTTGGAGTTTTTTTCTTTTTCAAGAATCATCGAACATGAATGTTGGAGTTGGGTTCCACCCGCCCCAGACCCGCTTGAGATCTTAATCCAAATCAAAAGAATGTTGGAGTTGGAGTTTGATTTTTCCATCCGATTTAAAAATAGCTGAGGGTTTAAAATCACTAAAATATATGTTAACCGTAAGCATCTCATGTCATTTCTGGGACTATATGAAACACATCGTTTCAATTTAACGGGTCTCCGTTCAGAAAAGACGATTTTGTTAACGGAGGGTTGACGGCATTAACAGTTTAATAGTTGAGGTTTAAAAACATAAAGTTTTAGTTAGAGGTTTTCCTTCCGATTTAAAAATAGTTAGGAGTTTAAATCACTAAAAGCCGTAATTATTATTATAAAATAATAATCAAGCGTATTAACGTGTGAGTAAACTATGGCTGTGAATGTAAGGTATAAAAATTAACAAATAGTGATCCACTATAATTAGTAATAGTACTAGATAATTGGAGTGGTTCTTCTTGTTCCACTCTTTATAATAATTTATTTTAGTTTAATTATATATGTTGGTTAATTATTAATAGTACATTATTCTAATATCTTTTTTATAAACAGTGGAGGCATTTATTAAAAACTAATGAATGTAGCTGTATTTCTAAATAGTTTTGTAGGTGTATTTAAAAAAATAAAATTGTGGAGACAAATGAAACTAAATACTAATTTTTATTTATTAACTAAACTTTCATGTAAATTAATTTTATTTACTAACTAAAATTTCTTATAATTAATTATAGTTTTGAAAATTTAAACTTTATATAACTATTATATATGTGTGTAATACTTTAAAATTTTAAAAGTAAATTATTTATTTTACTTATGTCTAAATTAAATAAAACATTATTTGGGAATAACTATTTCAGTTAGGAAAATAATAGTATTAAGAAATTTCATATAAATTATTTTAAATTTTTAAAGTTTTTAGATCGTTTTTTATCCGTTTTTACCATTCAAAAATACATATATTATGAATGCTAGATTCCTTCAATTCCTTCTTATCCTGTTTAATCCACTCTAGTTCGGCTTGATTCACTATATCCGCAACGTTTGATCCATTTTTCTCATTCTAAATAAATGTCAATTTGTCTCTTTTTAAAATGAAATAGTCGCAAACATCTAACTATTGGTTTTGTCACATCTTCTTCTTTGTCTTTCTGTATTAAAAAACTAGTAATGTTACAAATAATGTTACAAGTAATAAGGATCATTACAAGTTCTCTTTTATAAAACCACTATTTTAAATAGAGAAGATTACTAAGCCAAGACTTGTTTGATTTTCTTCTTCTGATCCCCAGTGAGAGACGAAGGAAACAAAACCTCAAAAGTGACAAAAAGGTTGCTTTCTTTGTGCTGTAGTGAAGTGGCATCCATTCTCCTTTGAACTTCTTCACTTCCTTTGGCTTTGTAATTCCCTGTTACACACAAACACACCATATCCACTTCACAGATGCTCAGTTTCGAGTGTTTTGTGGTGTAGAGAAAATGTTAGTGTTACCTTAGAACCGATGTCAACTTCGTGATCATCCAAGTGTTTGAATGATTTTTCAAAACCTACTAGTGCCTCAACCTGAAAGGTGCAAATATATAAGTTGTTGTTTTATGAAGTAGGGATACAGAAGTTCATGGAATAATATTTTACCAGTGTAATGTTGACGGTCATGTGTAGATTGTTTCCATCTCTTCAGAAACGGGCATATGGTGCAGTTTTGATTCAGAACTGCCAAATGTACATATATAACGGTTAATCCTATGATATTGATGATAAATGAGAGTTAGGGAGGAGGCTAACTTTAAGGTCACCAGGGTCACCGTCGAGAATGGGTTCACCATCTTCGTAGAAAGACACTTCCTGAAAGAAGAGAGAGTGAACTTCAGAGCTACAGTGATATGTAGTATCAAAGGTTTACAACATAAAGGGTGTGTAGAGAAGATCTGGATGCTTACTTCTCTGTCTTTCATTCCTTTCTCGACATCAACTATGACAAAGTATCCTTCGCGTGCATATTTGACATTTGGGCATTTGTCACACACTTGAACGGGAGGAAATAGGTGGGGGTTTGATACTGCACTAAAAAGGATGAGTTGAAAGAGAATATGCCTTATTAGTTATTACCTGCTCAGTCATCTGTTGAAACATTCCAGGACCAACTTGTCTATGATAAACCTCATTCTTGCAGTTGCACTTTCTCTTTCCAGGAGCTGGTTTTATTACATTCTTTTCTCTCCATACCTTGATAGTTTAAGAAACCAAAATTTAAAGAAACTCATTTCATGTGCATTTGCCTCAGAACCAACGAGCTACTCTAACCAAAAACATCTCTCTGGAGTGACACTATGAAAGTTATTATGTCTGATGACAACATCTTGAAAGGGGAAGGCTTAATATACCTTGACAGAGCCTCCCATGTACAAATCTTCAAGAGTGGCCTCAAGTTCCACAATGATGTCATCACCTTTGACGACATTCTCTTCTTCCTCCCTCGAACCACCACCACCAAAAAACCTGACAGTCGCATTAATAATATCAGCAACATTAGCATTTTGTTACATTCAAACACAAAATGTTAAAAAAAATATATATATCCAAATTTAGGAACAATTCGCACAACAGTAGACCATTAACATGACAAAACTCATTACTATCCTCTATCCAATACATAAACAACACTTCATTAGAAAAGGATAAAAGCTCTCAGGATAATGTGTTCCAAAACTCATTCTTAGCCACTGTGATTCAATAGAAATTGATAACCATAAATCTTATGAAACTAGTTGGAACCTAAAGAGTAACAATTATGATCTTCCAAGCAATATGTCTGGAATAAAAATGCCAACGCCATTGGTCTTTACTCCATTAATTCCTCTAATGCTTACCATTTAGAGACAATAAACAAAAAATAAACTTACTGGCTAAAGATGTCTTGCATATTCATGCCCCCAACTCCACCTCCTCGTGCAGCATGCTTCTTTAAAACTTCTTCACCATGCCAATTATATATCCCCCTCTTCTCCTCATCCGATAGCATTTCATAAGCTGTTAATTACATCACAACAAACTCAACTTCAAACCGAGAAAAAGAGATTGCACAAGTAGTCAAGGAAAATGTACCGTTGTTGATTTCAGCGAATTTGCGAGTAGCTTCCTCGTTTCCTTGATTCTTATCAGGATGATACTTCAAATCGAGTTTCCTATAGGCTCTCCTAATCTACTCGTCAGATGCACCTTTCGGTACTTGCAACACATCGTAGTAACTCTTCCTGAATAGCAAAACACATACACACAACGTTGTGAGTGAATACATACAAAAGGATTCACATGTCAAGTGAAGTTGCTTACCTTGCAATGAGGCAGATAGTGTAAGACAGTTCCAACAGTATGATACATAGCTCTGACCATTGAATCGCCATGGAAGCAGGAGAGAGAATTGTACTCTACTCTCACACGGAAATGACATCAACTACTAAGGTTGACCCAAGTAGATATTCAACACGATTGTTGATAAATGATAATAGAGATATCTTCTTTAGGACATTTAACATGAAGAAATGAAGATCGAATTTCTCACTTTTTCTTTTTTTTTTATGAGGAATGATTCAAAAAATAAATAGAAAAAGAAAGAAAGTGGCTCAGTAAGCTCATCAATGTTTGGCTTTCCAGAGCTTTTAAAATTCAAGTGTTTCCCACAATAACTATATTAATGTACCCATTGTTAAGATTGTATTTGATATATTCAACTGAATGTACAAGAACAAATTATATACACAATAAGTCTTGGAGACTAAGCTAGAGAGTTACTGCACATTCCTAAAACAGGGGAATGGCTATCTACGATAGTTATTATGAGATCTTCTTCATATCTCTCTTACATGTCCCCTCAAGCTGGAGCGTGGGAACCACGCTAAGCTTGTTTCTTAGTTCCATGAAGCGAGCTCTTGTGAGAGGTTTTGTCAATGCATCCGCTAACTGATCACGAGTATTGACATGAGCAACTTTCAGAGCTCCGCGTTGAACCTGGTTTCGTACAAAGTGATAGTCGATGGCAATGTGATTCATGCGAGAGTGGAATACCGGGTTTACACAAAGGAATGTAGCACCAATATTGTCGCAGAGGATGATCGGTGAAGACGGTAGTGAGACTCCTAGTTCAGAGAGAATGCTGCATAGCCAGATTATTTCTGATGCGGCGTTTGCTACCGCTCGGTACTCTGCCTCGGTAGATGATCTTGCAACTTCATTATGTTTCTTAAGGGACCAGGAGATGGGAAGTTTGCCTAAGTAGATGATATAGGAGTTGGTGGAGACGTAGTCATCACTATCACCAGTCCAGTCCGCGTCTGAGTATGCTTGGAGCCGAAGTTTATTGTTGGCTGAGTAGTATATACGTGTGTTGGTGTTCCTGCAAGATATCGTAAGATACTTTTCGCAGCTTGCCAGTGTTCTTCTGTAGGTCTGTGCATGAATTAGGACAGGTGATTGATAGAATATGCAATGTCGAGACGAGTGAAATGCAGGTAATGGAGATAGCCTATCAAGCGCCTATATTTCGTGGGATCAGACAGTGAAATACCTGAGTTGAGATGAAGTTTGGGAGAAGAGGCCATCGGTGTTGTGACAGGTTTGGCATTCGTCATGTCGTACTTGTGAAGAAGGTCCAAGATGTATTTGCGCTGACTGAGGTGGAGACCGTGAGAGGTTTGGTGAGCTTCTATCCTCAGAAAATAATTCAAGTCTTCCGCATCCTTTACCGAAAAATGATCTGCAAGAAGAGTTAGAACCCTTTGTATACCAGTGTTGGTGTTCCCAGTTACGAGGATGTCATCGACATAGATTACAAGATAGATATGGTGCCCGCCATAGTGAAGAACAAACAGAGATGTATCGGCCAAAGAATTTTTGAAGCCGAGACCAAGAAGAAAGTTGCGCAGCTCCGTGTACAAATCTCTGGGAGCTTCTTTGAGACCGTATATGGCGTTGTTGACGTCGAGTTGTTTGACTGGCCATGAGTTGCTGATGGAAATTTCAAGGACAAGTCGTAAGGTGGTGAACTTGATTACTGGACTGAAGGTTTTGACATAGTACCGACCGTACTCTTGTTTATATCCTTTCGCGATTAATCGTGACTTGCAGCAGCGATGGCTACCGTCTGAGTAAAACTTGTTCTTGTGTAACCATCGACATCCAACTACATTGTATTGCGGCTGTCGAGGAACTAGGGTGAAGGTGCCGTTGTGAGCGAAGGCATCTATTTCAGTGGACATCGAGCCTCGCCATTTTTTATCTTTTAGAGCTAGAGTGAGGATGTTCGGTTCCGTTAGGATAGACGATGATAAAGGAGCGGAGTAGTTGTATTTTGGGTTCAGTTTAGAGATCTGATTCTTCTGTCTTGTCACCATCGGATGATTGTTTACATGTGGAGAAGGAGAAGGAGGCGATGTTGGTAGTTCCGGGGAAGAAGATGAAGCCGTCGGAGTAGATTGTTGCGGAGAAGCAGAGCCTGATGGTTGCTGCGACTGGCTGTGTGATGTGGAATCCGACGGAGAGGAGTTCGAGCTTTGGACACTACTAGTTGGTGACGAAGCTGACCCTGTAGATAAGTCTAGACCAGCACCACCACCATTAGTAATACTTAAAGTAGGTGTTGAAGAATTTACCTGCACTGACGGATGAGGCTCCGAGCTCGAGGTCCCCGTTTGCTCTACGAGTGGGGAAGGTTGAGCTGGAGCGGTTAGTGGAGGTGGTGTAGGAATTGTTGTGGCTTGCGGTAAGATATGGGAGTGGTTTGATTTGATGAGGATGAGGTGAGGTTAGGCGTTTGTTTGGTTTTGAAGGGGAAGACAGTTTCATCGAAACGTACATGCCCAGAAACATAGATGCGACCGGTATGAGGCTGAAGACAGAGGTATCCACTTTGAGTGGGAGAGTAGCCGATAAAAACGCACGGCATTGAGCGAGTTTCAAGTTTATTTTTGTTATAAGATCGTAACCATGAAAAACAGAGGCATCTTTAAACTCTGGTCTTGGTGTAATTCGGCTGAGTGCCAAACAACTTGTGAAAGGGTGAGTCCATAGCAAGTACGGCAGTAGGTAAACGGTTGATCAGGTAGGTGGCTGTTGAGAAGGCATAAGACCAGTATTGTTTTGGCATGGACGCATGGGTGAGTAAGGTGAGACCGGTTTCAACAACATGTTTGTGTTTCCTTTTAGAGATGCCATTGTGTTCTGGAGTGTGTGAAGGGGATGTGAGATGAGAGATGCCTGCGTCGGATAAGAGTTGTCGGAGAGCAAGGAATTCTCCTCCATTATCTGACTATAGGGTGCCGGTCTTGGTGGAGAAGTGGTTCTCGACAAGCAATTTGAATGCCTTGAATGTTTCTTTAACTTGTGGTTTTAACTTGAGGGGATAGAGCCAGGTGTAGCGGATGTAATGATCAATAAGCACAAGATAGTACTTGTCGTTATCAATGAAGGGAACATGAGAACTCCAAAGGTCTGTAAAGATATATTGGAGAGGGCGAGACGAAGAGATAGTTGTTTGGTGAAAAGGAAATTTTTGAGATTTATTGATAGCACAATATGAGCACAAAGTGGTTTGGGTTACATATTGGTTGTAGGGTAAAGAAAATTTAGAAACAACAGACTTAATAATGGAAGTAGATGGATGACCTAGGCGAAAGTGCCAATCAGGCAGACTTATTTTTGGTGTAGGGGCTGTGCAAAAGGCTTGAAGGGTAGATGGTTGGACAGGCCACTCGTATAGCTCATCCTTGGTCTTGCCTTGGATTAACGGGACCCCCGAGCTGAGATCCTTCACCTGAAAGAGAGCAGAGAAAAATTCAACAGATACTTTGTTAACATTACATAGACGGTAAACATAGATAAGATTTTTCTTAATGTTCGGCACACAAAGAACTTTGTTTAAAAATAGATTGCGTATAGGAAAAGGAAGAGATATAGAACCAGTGTGTGGGATTGACAGGCCTGACCCATCGCCAATCATCGCTGAGTCATCTCCGAGGTAAGACTGTTGTAGCGCCATGTTGCGTAGATCACTGGTGATGTGATGCGTGGCACCGGAATCCATCAGCCACGCAGTGGATGGCTGTTGAGCAGCGACAGCAACATTCACTCGAGGTTGCCATGGACGGAACGGAAAGCTTGGGGATTGAATGGCTGTTGTTGCATATGAGGGCATCTCCTCGCACTATGCCCAAACACACTACACATTTGACAACGACCTTATAGCCTTTTGAAGATTGGTTCTCTTGTTTGTGGGGGTTGGTCTGGTTGGATCTGTAGTTGTTGGTGTTCCAGTTGTTGTTGCTGGTGTTTCCTCGGTATGACTGGTTCTGTTTTGGACGGGAGTAGCTACATTAGCTGTCATCGGAATTGCAGTAGAAGCAGGTGTGGTGGCAGATAAGATCTTTGCCTCCTTGTTAATGAGTTTTTCATGGATTTCGACAATAGATGGAGTAGTGTCTCGACCCTCAATTTGATCAGCAACGGTTTTGTAATCTTTAAGAAGCATGTTGATGATGAACTCGATATTGTCTTCATGCTCCAGAGGTTTTCCAAATAGCACCAGTTGATCAAAGCGACTGGTAAGTCCGCGCATATACTCATCAATGGTCTTGTCTCCTTTGGTGTAATGGTTCAGTTGCAGCCTGAGTTATTGAATGTGGCCGCGGCTTGGAGTAGCATAGGTTGCGCTTACTGATTTCCAGACATCATGAGCCGTCTTGGTGTTTGTAACGAGCGATTGAATTGATGGAGAAAGTGTACCGATGAGGCCGCTGTATATCAGACGGTCTTGTCTGTGCCACTCTGTGAAATCGGGGTTGTCTGTGATCTGATTGTCAATCATGACAGTCTGTTCAGGAGCTGGGTTGAAGCCGTCGATGTATCCAGCTAGATCGTAGCCATCGAGAAGAGCATGGATCTGGAGGCTCCATGTCATGTAGTTTGTGGATGTTAAATTGGTGATGTTAACCATGTTAACGTTGAGGAGAACTTTTGTTGTATCTACGATATCAGAAAGTGCAGGGTATGTGGTCATGGTTATTGAAAGAGAAAAAAGATCGAGAGAAAGAAGAAATGAGAGAAAGAGAAGAGGGCGGCTGGAAAGAAAAATTTAGGGTTATCGAGTAGTTCTTGATACCATGTTAAGATTGTATTCGATATATTCAACTGAATGTACAAAGACAAATTATATACACAATAAGTCTTGGAGACTAAAGTCGAGAGTTACTGCACATTCCTAAAACATGGGAATGGCTATCTACCATAGTTATTATGAGATCTTCTTCATATCTCTCTTACACCCATAATACTGATTAAAAGATGCTACAATTAATTTTGATTTAGATATTTGACCTTAAAACATACTATTAGTACTAACTAACAAAACAAAATATTAAAAGATGTCGGAAAATATTAGTATGCATTAAGATAATACCCTACATGACATACAGCATGCGTATATCATTACCTCGCTATCTCACAATCGACTTTGCGATGAGGAATAAAAATGATAGAGATCCAACGGTCAGAACTTGTTGGAGAGTTGTCACATGGACCCATGGTATGCCCTCACATATCGCCATTATTGCAGTGGCGACCAACTCCCGCTAAACGCCATTACTGGCACTTACGTTTATCAATCAATGTAATGTTCGTTACAACCCAAAGAGCAAATGCTGAGAAATTACTTAAATACCATTTCTTCAAAGACAGTAGTCACCGATAGTTGACAACATAAAAAATCAACGATGACGCTGCTTCATTCATTATTCAGAACATTCGTTTTGTATTAAAAACAAATTCATCTGATACGTTGGAAATTAACAAGAAAAGGTTGGAATGTTTATTGATAAAAGACAAGTGAATGATATTTGAAAATAACCCCAAAAATAACCTAAAGTATAACCTAAAACAGAGGAAAATGACTTCCAATTACATGCCTACTAGTGTATTAACTTATAATCGCATACACACATAGATGCGTTTAACAAATCACGTGTCTGCTGCTGCATACACACTGTAGATTTGCCTATTTAGGTATACCGTATACGTAGTCATTACTATAAATCACAACCTATCTCTCTCTCTCTCTCTCTTTATTAAATTCCTCATTCGTTATCTCTCTCTCTCTCAAAGTATGTATAAAGTATAGGTTAGGGAGAGTGTCTGTGTGTGTGTGATGGAAATAACGACGAAGAGGTATTGGCGGAGGTGGAGAGGATACGAGAAGCTTGATAGGTCATCGACGGTGGGTCGAAGGAATGGAAAACGGGTCAAAATGGATCCGACCAAGAAGAAACGCTTTTGGAGGATCAAGATTATGCCAAAACTGAGGATCCTCAGAAGAGCTTCACCTAAGAGGTTTCTGGTTTGGTTACGCGACTCTTATGTTAATATGATGATGAGGTTGGCAAACTCACGGGCCGTCGGTGCTTCTGGATACGGTGGATCCGGTTTTGGGTCGGGTCAGATGAAGGAGTATGATGAGAAAATGCTTGTAGAGATTTACAAGACAATATTGATGGCACAAGCTCAGGGGAAACTCGTGCAACACGACACAGCTAACAAGCTTCCTTGTGAACCAGCAGTTGTCTCCGTTTATCCTGTTGTTTAGGTAACTAAAGAAAAAAAAAATTATCCTTTTTGCTTGTAATAAAAGAGAATCAAAATTCTTGACATGTTTGATATTACTTTTCAAGATTTCTGATAGTAAAGTTGTGATTTTGATATGTATTAAATAACTATATATATAAACTAGTTATTAGGAAGAATAATGCAGATGGTGAATTGAGGGTTCTATTTAATGGAGTTTTCAATATTTATCAAGTGTCGTTGAATCTGTGATTCTAAAACGTAAAAGATTCGCATTTACATCGTAATTATTCATGTGTGTAAATTATCTTATATTAAAAGCGACCCTATAATTAAGCTAAATTTGTTGACTATGTTGTGGATTTTGGATGATTATTTTTGCTGAATGAAAGTGTTTTTGGAGGTGTGTGATTTCATCTTGGAATCGGTCGGGAAGTGAATGCGGTTGGAGGATATCAGTGTGGTAATATTTATTGCGTTGAATGTATCGGTGCGATGATTTCAAATGAGTCAGCAAGCACGTATTGTGTTTCTTTCATCAACTTACACACAAGAACTTAAATACTAGGCATTTTATCCGTTAAATTTGATTCGACTCGTTATTCGATTGGATTCAAAAATTTAGAATATTCATAAACTTCGAAGCAAAGCATATATTAAAACTCAATATCCATTAAAGGTGAAACAAACCACAAATACTAAAATTTTGGACAGTGGATATCGATCCAATCCGGTAATATATAAATACATGTATATCTTGATTATATTTAAAGTTTTAAATGTATTAAATTTAATAATTATTATTTTAACATATGATTTGATAAATTCTATTCATATTATTATTTATATAAAAATATTATATAAAAGGAAGAGAAAAAAATTATGAAAATTATATTTTTTTCTTAAGTTTGTGTTATTATAATTGTTAAGTGAGTTAGAAAAATTTACAAAATATATGATTCACTTCTTCTTTAATTTTTCTTTTATATCATGCAAAATATATTTTACAAAACAAGTTTGTATCAAATTTTTAAGATAATTTGTATTAATTAAGAAAGATGAGATATCTGTAAGTATTCGTATGTATCAGCAAATATCTATTTATTTTCCTGATTTCCGTTTTTCCGAATATTTGTATTTTACCAAAGCAAAGTAAATCGAAAACTTAGATATCCGTAACATATAAAACAATCACAAATACATTTGGAAACCCGGATATCTGATCCGTGTGTCCAGAAAAAATTGGGTCCGGATCTCCTGCGGGAATTATTTTGAAGATCCAAAACCAAAAAGAGTGGTATTTGCTAGCAACAACATAAAGGTCTGTTAAATACCTACCTAATCATGTTAATACCTTCGGCATTGAACATACCAAATGACCATGTGTCATATAGGATTTATGTTTAAGTAAATTAGCCATCGTAGTGCTCAATGAGTTGAAATTTTCTTTCACATGAATAGAAGATACTATTATTTTGTCCCACCATGATGAGTAAGATTTAATGTTTGCTTCTCAAGTCACTCTCAACGAATCAGTAATTAAAGTTATATTGATAGCACCATGAAGTCCTTTTAATAATTTGACAAACTATAACTTTTTATCAGTTCTGCATACATGTAATTTATACATACACATGTATAAACCTTTTTTTTGGTAAAAGCATGTATAAACTTTGTCAACAATATATGAAAAATAAGGAAATGAGATGATCACTAAAGTTAAATTTTACCAAATGAATAAAACCTTGTTGTTAAAAACACCATTTTTTTACACAATGAAATATCAACACAAAAATTTAGTGATGTAACAAAACAAATCTTACTTTTATATACATTTTACAAAGTATATGTTTACATATGTATCTTTGAGGTAATGTTCAAATTAATAAAACGGATGATATATATAGGTTATTACCAAATAATATAGTCTAAAATCAAAATAAAATAAAGTAACTTAACTTAGCAATGCACTATACTTTAACGTTACAGTGGCACATGGAATTTTGTGGTAAGTTAATAAAAGAAAACAAGTTATATGATATGAAACATTTTTAAGATACAATTTTGTATCACTAAATTGTTTGGTTCAATTTCTACTAAATTTTTAAATATAAATACTATGGTCATGCAAATGATATAAATCCATAGATTTAACTTTTTTATTTTAAACACCGTCGTAAGCTAGTAGAAGCAACAATGTAGTTATTTAAGTCATAAATCCATGAATCACGGGGTTCACTTGATCCAAAAATCTAAATTTTATCACATTTGATAAAAAAAATTACTACAAAGTTTTAATTGTACACCACTTTGAGATATTACTGATTTAGTTATCTTGGCACCAAATCAGTTATGATCATAGAAATTAGTTGTATGCTAAATGATCTTTAACAACAATGACTTGTTCCAGCTGAGTTTGAATATTATTAATTAATAGTATTACATGAATTCAACGGATAAGTCATTAGTGATTGTAGTTCATCTATGTACGCTGCTAAAGATTTAAATACTTTATCTTTTGTTTTTATATTAACAATTCACATCAGACTCAAGAAATATAATACACACCAATACTTCAGTTTGCTTCAGTAGACCAAACATGGTTTCCAGGATAGTCGCCAGAGGTAAGCGATAGTTTCCGTGTTGAAATGACACATTATCTGCCGAACAATATTAACTTGTAATTATACTAGGTTCATAGCCTCTGCGTAAGCGTAGAACCGAGACATTAATGATGTATTGTGATATTTTATAGATTTGATTTAAAGTTAGTACCGGGACATCTTTTTGTGTGGGTTTAACCAAAAACCCGATTGAATTGAGTTGATATACGAAGAGGGAATTCATATGCTTTAAAATATTTATATATTATTTTAATAATGATTTTCTCGAGTATTGTGTTATTAGGGCTTTCATATCCAGAATTGGTGATTTATTTGGTTGTTATTGTCTAATTTGTAGGTTGGTAGTATATTATTGTTAAATAGTGAATTGGTATTTCTTAAAAAAAATAGTAAGATTATGTTTTAAATTATACAAAGAAATATGGTTTAATGGATTGAAGATAGAAAGGGGAAATGTGATTGTTAAGGGATTATGCGAAATGTTTAGGAGTTAATATTTATTAGTGAGTAAAGAGCTGTTTTTATTTGCAGACAAGAGTGTTTAACGAATTTATACGTGTTTGTATTTCTACTTTTTTTGTATGAATTAATCGGATCTTAATGTTATTAGCCATATGACCATATGTAGCCCAACATAGGTATTTGTTAATATATAACTCTAATATGGGAACGAAGAAGAAGACATTTTGTTATCTGAAAAGAAATACAGTTTGTTTTTTTTTATGTGCCATGACACGTTTTTGAAAATATATAATTGTAGATTAATAATGCTATAATTTCGTATAATTATATATATGTATGGTTAAGATAGTTATTTTTTGTATTTGTTAAAAATATTTTGTGGTAGTTTAAAAAATGGGAATGGTGGATTAAAAAGTTCAAAGTGGTATAGGTTATATTCGAACACAATGAATACATAGTAGTTGAGTATTTAAATGATTAGGCTTGAAATTTGTTGGGCCTAGCGTCTCAAGGTCTGAGACTGGATAACTGTTTATTCCCCCTTTTTGTTTCTCCTCATCATCTTCGGCAGTGTGACACGCTCTTGTGATTCTTGGTCTGATTTTTTAGTGTGTCAGTTTGTGAAATTATAGTTGTTCTATAGCGGCATAGAAGAGAGATTTTCTTACCTCAGCTAAGACTGTCTCCGCCGTATTCCTTACTCAATGAATCTCTGTTGATACGTAACTTGCAATAAAAAAGTTTGAATTTGTTGTATAACTTTGTTTCTATTGTTATTAGTTTTGTTTACTAAAACCAATAATGAATGATTTAGGTTCTATATGTTTATTTGGTAGGTATGACTTATGTTTATCTTAACATGACAGAGAGATTCGAAGGTTGCATGACGGACGCCGGTGACGCTTGTTTTAGGAATGGAGACGCATAGATCATTTTAGGAGATGGTTAAAGTTAAGAGGAATCGATGAGTTTTGTGGAGATGCGGGTTGGGTTCATCAAACATGAGAATCATATATATGTATAGGGTTTACAGAGGGGCTACAAATCAGGAACATTTATGATCAAGCGATGTAAGATGGAGAGATGAAGAGTTCACCGGTGAAAAAAAATAGAATACGAACAGACACACGGCGCAGCTCTGTAACTCAAACATGTCTAGGACGATGATGAAAGGAATCTTAACTCATCTTAAACGACGACAGTTTACAATATGGAAAAACTATAACTGTTGTAAAGTTGAGAATTTTCTTCATATAAAGTGATAAAACAATCAAAAATGAAACTCATAATACACTTGCAGTCATGACCCTCAAAAGAAGCCAAAGAAGCAAAAGTTCCCGGCTTTCATAAATATATATTAGTTTCGGCCATCAATGTACAAATTATCCTTTAGTTTAGTGGTAAAAATATTAGTGTTGGTATCTTAATAACATGGGTTCGAATCATGGGTTTGACTGTTTTTCACATTTTTGAAAGTAGGATTCATCTAATGCTGAGGCGCAATGAGGAGTCTTGGAAGCTCAACCATTATAATATATATTTCATTTTAAATGTCGTTTATGAGTTCTTCATACATATGAAAAAAAATATATTAAAGTAATTATTATGCCCCTCATAAGTACACTATACTTTTTAATATATCTTGTTAATACAATAAATTCAAGATTTCAGTTCTTTTTCTTGAATTTTATGGTACATCTGGAAGAACGGAAATAACAAGATGTATACAAATAGGGATAGAAATCCCCAGGAAATTCTTCGGATTGCGGACGTAGAGAGTGAAGTGTGGGAAGAAGCTCAACTCACAATACCAGAGAGGATCCATCCAGATACTCCATCGTTGGAATGGTCCTTGTCTGCACAGGATCGAATTTGCTTCATTCACGGGGCATGGACGGCACATGATAAATTTTCGGGCCAGGGGTGGTTTTGTAATTCAAATGGGATAGAGGAGAAGATGATGGGTGCGATGAGTCTCCGAAGAGGCTTATCCACTTTGCATGCAGAATGTGAAGCATTGATATGGGTTATGGAGTGCATGAAGACCCTCAATTACTCAGACGTAGTTTTTGCAACATAATGTTCTCAATGGTGAAGATGGTGTCCTCACCCGATGAATGGCCATCGTCTGAAACACACTTGGAGGAGTTCCGACGAAGTAAGATTCTCTTTCCTACCTTCAAGATTCGACATATATCGAGGGCGCATAGTTTAGTGGCGGACAAGCTTGCAATGTTCCCCTTCTGCTATGTTCTATGTCGATTATATGTCTCTGGTCTGATTTTTCGCTCCGGCAGCGCATAGATGATAGTTTTTAGTTATAGTGTTGTCAAAAATCAGTTCGGCTGACCACCACTTAATCTAATTGAGAAGGACGGTTGACAAAAAAAAATTGTTGTAAAAAAAAAAACAAAAAAAAAACTGAAGATTTGTTTAAAGTTATGTATTAAAAATTAAAATGACATTTAATATGAAACCAAATATTAATCCTAGAATAACATCTAAACTATTAAACAGAAGTACATTTAGTACTAAACCCTAAAATTTCCATAATAATTACCAATCTTTGCCACTATTCAAAACACAGTAATTTCATAGACTTAACTTACACAATTTTCATAAGCCCAAATATTAACAAAAGTAAATTTCTAATGGCTCCCTTAAACTATTTAATTTAACCAGCCAAAATATTATCTAATCTATCAAAACATAGTCATATTTTTATCTACTGATAAAAAGTCAGAAGACCATTTCATTAGTAATCTTTATGATATTAAAAATAATATACATATATATATATAATATACATATATAATATATATATATATATATATATATATATATATATTAGATCATTTGAATGAAATCTACCACCACACATAAGAATATTCTCTTATAAAACTATTTATTTTAAAATACTTTCTATTTCGATTTAACAAAATATTTTATAAAATCTTTTGATTATTAATTTTTAAAAATAACTAAATTTCTAACTCTTATTAAAATATTATAGATTATTTTATATAAGTTTTAAATCAAAAACAATAAATATTTTTTATAAAATGATTTTAACTTACAAAGTTAGAATATAAAATTAGAAAAATAAAATATAAATTAAAAAATTATACTATAATTTAATTGTATGATTTTTAGTTTACAGTTAATGTTTATGTTTGTAAATTAAATTAAATAAATAGCTTCTTAAATTCATTAAAATAATTTTTAATCTATGAGAAATATCAAAAAAAAAAAATCTAGTTCAATTTCATTAGAAAATTTCAGAAATTTTATGAAGCGGGTTAAATATATAATTATTTTATTTATTATATTTATTATATTTATTTATATTATATTATATAAAAATTAAATTCCAAATAAATTATATATTAATATATGTGGTTTTAGTTAAATAAAAATATGAATATAAACAATTATCTATTTTTAAAATATCCAACAAGACATATTAAGTTACATAATATAAAACACCATATTGTAAATATATTTTTATCAATATTCATAATAACTAAATATAAATGATTATAAAATCAAAAATGTATTGGCACGCAGACGTGCGGGTTATAATGTAGTACAACAATAAAATATAATTTATATATTGAAAAATTTGTAATAATATCAAACACATTTAAAAAATAGAAATAACCGCACAAGTGTGGGTTAAAATCTAATATTCTTTAAAACTATTATTCTTGCTAATCCATAACAAACCAAACAATTGATCAGAAATTTAAAACAAACATGAAACAATTTTAATATAGACAATGTTAATTAAATAATTTCTTAAACATAATCCAATTAATATAAAGTACATAATTGCGAGATAATATAGTCAAACTATCAATCTATATTGGTTTTGATTATGCATACCGGTTTTGATTTTCATTTATAATTTATTTTTATTTTTTTATTTATGTGGTAAAAACCAATATAAACACATATATGACATAAAAAGATAGATATAATTTTAAATTAATATAATATATTTAAGAAAATTATATCCACACTGTATATTAGTATATAGTTACAAGTTTTTGTGATACACCTGTATAATAAAATATTTTGTGTTCATTGAAAATATTTTTTAATATATAACACAATACAAGAACAAAACATATGGTATGAACAATAATTAAAGTAACAAAAAAATGAAACTATTAAGTGAAACCATTAAATTATTGTCCCTTAAAAATATAATTATCATAAACAAACACCTACACAATAACAGAAAAAGCATTCTCATACTTTATGAATGAATACTAACCATATTGAACAATACACATTCATTTCGTACCTGAATAACATACGAAATGTGGTGTTATAAGCTTAAAAATTATATTTATCGTATTTTCAAAAACTAAAAACATATGATTATGAAGACAAACATCCACGTGGATCAAAATTTAGTTTATTTTGAAACAAAAGGATAATAAATAGAGTGCCACCACCTAATGTAAATTATGCAATGAAGATCCAGTTTTCAATAGACTCATGAATGTTTCGGTCTTTTTGTAAATGCACATGAGGTTAAATGATAGATGTTGGTTTGCAGTTTATTCTAAACTTAATTTTCCCTGTGAATCAGAATCATAACATGTATTGATCAAAGTAAAATCTAGCATTAGTTTTCATGCAGCTTCAGATGTTCAACATAAATATTTTTAGTTTACGTGAATGGAAGTTACCGAAAAAGGTGAGAATTGAAGTTTCTATAAGGTTTACAGTATATGACAAATCATTTTAAGTAACTTTATAAAATGTCACTCAAAAGTAAGTTTAAATAGAGTTTGTGTTGTAAACTAATAAGAGAATAGAGGAATAATTGTTGTATATTACTCATAACATAGGATCCCTTATATAGAGAATTACATGGGAGATAAATGGAAAGTACAAAGCCAATATAAATATAGAAAATGCTAAGTCTAAACCGTCATATATACCACACGGATTGGGCCTAGATAATATGGTTATGGCCCATCCACCAATTGGTTCATAACACTTCGCTTTGGATGTCATAACCATATAGAACTTGTAATACGCTTTGGATGTTGCCTCATTAAAACCTTTCTAGGAAAATCCAAAAACCCAATGGAACAAAATCCGGGTAAAACCATGGATAAGGAAAAAGAGTACAACACGTATTACTTCCCCTGATTTGAGCATCACTAAAAGTCTTTCAATCTTGAGTCTTTTAGCTTGAATGAATTTGAACTACTTGTACTTCTCTCTCTAACTCGTGGGCATGAATACTTGGACGGGATGTGCTTCTTTGTTGTCGACCACCTTACTTGGATGAACCTCGACCACAAGCGCTTACGGATTGTCTCATGGTCCATGCGGATGTGATTGATCATCCTACCGACCATCATACACTCTCGACCAAACACACACACAAGATGATGTTGCTGTGAATGCGTGTACCACCAAGTATAAAATATAACTTATCTGAAAACAAATCAACAATAAAACCAAATAACTCTTCTTTGGGCTGGTTAGTATAAAATACACACAAGAAAATCAAATTTCTTTTATATGGATATTATAACATTCTTTCACTAATTATCTATCATACTATATGCAGGTGCTTTGTTTCAGTCCATAAATAGTTCAGCTTTTTATGATGATGTTTCTTTGAGAATTTCTTTTCTCATCTTTGAGCTCAATATCTTATGGTACATTTATCATTATTATTCAGTGGACCATATACAGCTTACTACATCCTTTATATGTTAATCTAATTTCTTTTTTATGACCAAACCTTATCAATTCGAAATATGTAGTAGCATCCACCACATAGGAGTATATCTCCTCATAGTCTATTTCTGGTCTCTGTGAGAATCCTTGTGTAACAAGTCATGCTTGAATGCTGTAAGTAGAAACATGAACAACTTAAGACCACGTGATCATGTTCTACATCTCAAAATTTTCTTTCCCGCACAAGACCCATTTACATCCACTGGTTTATATTATATGGCGTCTATATATATATATGGCCAATACGCCTCTCTTTCTCAAGATACTCTAACCCCACGTTTCCATTTAATCTAATCTTACGAGTACTCTATTACATGGGTTCATGATCCTCACTTTATATATGTAAGTTCAAGTGCTACCTTTATGTGATTCCTTAAATGAATCTATCATCTATGTGTCGACACTCTTGTGTGGTTCCATGGTGTTCCAGACATGATCTAATCGATTTGAGATTATTATCTAGGACCTTTATTACCTAGAAGCTTGGCGTCCCAAGCTACATGGTTTGGTACCTTAGATTATCAGCTGGCCAGCCTTATCTCCATGTCTGGTCTGGTTTCCTTTGACCTCGAATTTATTATCATTCTATGCACCTTTCTCTTTTCTTTCGGAGGATTCTTATCTCATGAAACTTATTGATCTACTTTGTGTAGATTCTGTAGCAACTTGACTGTGTCTCTTTAGGACATCAAATTCATTGGTACAAGCTGGCATGACTTAGTCATTCTTTTCTTTTCTTTTATTTTCGGGTCAACAAATGTGTCTGGCATTTGATTAGCTAACTTTATAAATGTATAATTTTGTATTTATCTTTAGACGTCTTATTTTACTTTCTTTAGTCCGAGGATCTTGCCAAGACAATGATGGTTTATTTCATTCTATTTCTCTTATCATTCTTTTACTAGCTTATTATTTTCTCCCCCTGATGTTGGATAGTTGGATTCATTAGACATGCAATTCGTGTACCTGGCCTCAAACTAATCACTCATGGTTGGCTCTAGGTATTAATATACGTGGGAGAAAACATATCCAACAGATATCCCCATCTTCTTCTTAGAACTTCATCTTAGACGTACATATGTTTGTGGTGGCATTTTTAAATGTCTTAAGATGAGATATGTCTGGTTCATGACCCGTAATCAATTCGATATGGAAATATCTATGTTCACTAAATGGCCTGATGCATATTAAATTTAGATACATGTTAATTTTTTGTGTCCCCAAGCTTTGGACCTTATAGGGAATAGTCTTATGCATTTATAAGAGAATTCAGCCAAGTCGTTTATAGTATGGTCATGGACCACGGGTTTGTCCTCACTGCCCCCTCATGAACATACTATAATCTTTAAATGCTTGGGACATTATGGCCTAATTAGTTCCATTGTGTACATGTTACACACGTGAGATTCTATGGGATAATTCTTTGTGCCTATTTGTATATCAATCTTTGCATCACCTTTAGACCAAGATGGCCAATCCAGACATGCCATAAAGTGAATAATTTCGTGAGTAAAACTCTGGTTACCATGGTATTTGCCTCTTATCATACTGATCTTGGCATAGTAAAGATCAGTAGAGGATGCATGTATAGTCTTGACCACTTTCTTATGGCCTTAGGCGATTTTTTCTTTCTATAATCTGAAGGAACTTTTATTTCTTTTGCCCATTATTTCAATATGGAAACCATTATTATATCTTTATATCTTATATCTCAGTGAGCTTCTCTGGGTGAATATAAATCATGCCCTTTAGGCAATGATACAATTCCCTGGCTGTGGTCCTTTATTGGACTTACTATACTTTACAATTTAAACTCATATTGGCGTTATTAATAAAGAAAATCATTCATATTATTAAGAAAAAATCAGAAAATATAATAGCATTAAAATATACTCAAAGAAATCATATTATTATAAAGAAAGCATAAACAGAAAACAGAGCAAACACTAAATCAAACAAAAACATAAAAAGAAACATAATGTTGAAATTCATTCTCTTAGGCAATCTGAAGTCTCATAATCCATAAGGTTATCCTTCTCATGATCAAAGTCGTTTTCCCCATCATGGTGGACCGAATGGGCTTCTGGATTCTTCCCTTTATGGCTCTCTTGATAGAGGTCACAAAGATGTTTGGGAGTCCTACAATTCTTAGCCCAATGGTTGTCCATTCCACACTTGTGGCACACTGATTTGGACGAGTGTGGTGGTTTAGAGATACCACCACATCCTCTGCCTCGACCATGGCCGAAATTGGGTCCACATCCACGGTTATAGTGGTTCCCATGGCCATGGGAGCTATAGTGTCCACGCCCACCACGTCCTCTTCATCCACCACGGCTATGACCGTGTGGTTTATCACTCTGGACGTGGTTACTTTCTTTAGAATCTTTCTTTTCTTCTATAGCCTTATTGGCTTCAGGTAATGGGGTTGAGCTAGGAGGTCTCATCTCACTGTTCATCATGAGCAACTCATTAGTCTCAGCCAGTAATAGGCATGAGATCAGATCAGTATAGGTGGTGAAACCATTTTTTCTGTATTGTTGATGTAGCAACACATTGTTAGAATGGAATTTGGAGAAGGTCTTTTCCAAGATATCCTTTTCTGTTACAGTTTCACCACAAGTCTCATCCTGGAAACAATTTTGAATAGAGCTGAGTTATATTCATCCACCGTTTTGAAATCCTGGATCCTCAGGTGTTTCCAGTCATGTGTGGCCTTTGGTAATAACACCGTTTTCTGGTGATCATATCTCCATTGTAAAGCCGTCCAAAGGTCTAGAGGATTTTCAATAGTGAGATACTGATCTTTTAGACCCTCAGTGAGATATGGCGAATAATACTTATTGCCTTGTATCTACTTATATCATTCTCATTGTTATCCTTGATGATAGTCTCATGGAGTCCTTTTTACCTCATGTTGATTTTAGTATCTAGTGCCCATCGCAAATAGTTATCTTTAGAGAGATTTAGGACACTATAATCTAGATCAATGTTTAGGTTTCATAAAATAATTTACATGTGGCCAAGCAAACAATCAAGTCATACGAATGCTTTATCAAAATAAGTCACACGGCTAAGGTGAAATGATGCAAGCAATTTTAATAAAAAATCACAATACATACGGTATATATGTTCAATATGGATATGATGCATCAATCCTAGCAATTGGGTACTAATATGTATATGCAAGGATCATGCGGCTATTTTATAACCAGTTATACAGGTCAATCAAAACATGCGGCCATATATGATGTTCTATCACCCTAATAAAATGATTACTATATGCTCATGATGCATACAAGTCGTATGAATATAATGCAAACACCTTAGCATTTAATTTCTATATGTATAAGGCCACACGGGCATGGAGATATATGATGCAAGTAATCTTAATGAACAATTACTATCATGCAAGCAAATAATGCTAAGAAACAAACAATGACAAACCGGATTCTATACATTAGATTTAGGGTTAACAAATTTAGGGTTAAAAACTTAGCAATATGCGCATGGAGTTTTATAGGGTTTCAGATTAGGGTTTCAATTCATAATAAGTATCCATTTCTTGCTAATGATCCTTAAACCTCAAAACAATTTATAAAACTAGTAATCAGATTTATCAATATGAAATTTAGGGTTTCAAGGCCCTTTTAGGGTTTCAATTTTGGAATTAGGTTAAACATTTTATCTAGCAACCTAAACCTCAAATCATCAAACAATTTAATCAATCAAGAACAACAATCAAAATCGGATTCAACTTTAGGGTTTAGAGTTATTGATTCCAAATATTATGGTTTATATCGACCAAGCAATGAAACAATCGAAATAAGTTTTAGGGAATCAAATTCTGTTGCATGGAATGTTTGTACATTCATGCGGTTTGATGTTTAAGATTTTAGGGGATAGATTTTTTAGGGTTTCGCAAGAACAATCGGATGCCATTTGAATGACTTTAGGGTTTTAAGGTTTGATCATTAGGTTTTAGGGTTTAATCGATGTACCTTAGAGTTTGTAGGGTTGAACCGGACCACCGAGAGAGAGAACCACGAGCTTGGAACGAGCTTTGAGATTGTAGGGTCGCGGTAGTGCTATCGGATCGCGAATAGATGAGATCGTCTAGGAGCTTCTCTTGGTCGGGATTTGTTGATCGGATTGCAGGAACTGAGATCTTCGAACAAGCGGCTGGTCGGGGAAAAGGATCGTGAATTAAGGTTCCCGCGGTGCTAGGGTTATGCCGGAAAAAGGAAAGAACCGCGAACTAGGGTTTCTCGGGTCTAGGGGTCGCCGAGAAAAGGAAACAGCCGATCTAGGGCTTCGCTGGAAAAAGGAAAGAGCCGAGGACTTGATGGGTGATCGCCGGCGAGGATGAACTACAGTTTTTTCTGGTTGGATGTTTAGCTTAGAGTTAGAGAACCACTTGTGTTGATAACGTGTTGCAAACTAATGAGAGAATAGAGAAATTGGTGTTGTATATTACTCATAACATAGGATCCCTTATATAGAGAATTACATGGGAGATAAATGAAAAATACAAACCCAATACAAATATAAAAAATGGTAAGTCTAAACCGTCATATAGACTATACGGATTGGACATAATTAATATGGTTATGGTTCATCCACTAATTGATTCATAACAGTATGATGTCAATTTTTTGTTTACTCCATTATGGGTACAAAATAGAACTACTTTCTCTGTATTTGTAAAGAATTTCAAAAACGGTTTTCCCTCGTAAATACACATTTTCAGTCACATCTTATAATTTTTGAGATTTTCTAATTCTGTAAAAATTCTATAAATTAATAATATTAAAATTATAATATTTTATTAATTCATAAAATATATTCTTATAAATTCATTTTTTTTTCTTTTATCATATATATATTGATTAAATTTTTAGAAATTTGAATTTATATTTTAATTATATTATTTTATGTATAAGAAATATGTTTGATAAAAATTAGATGTTATTCTGGATACAATTTTACTAAATACTATCACAATATATTAAAGTGTTAAGAAATAGAAAATAATTTCATTATGAATATAAATAAACAATACAGTGTTTTGTTTATACCTATATAAATTGTATATATACATTCTTCATTCATGATTTCAATGTGACCATAATTCACATATAATTTTTAAAAAATTATTATCTTATCAAAGTATGTTATATTTTAAATCCAATTCAGAACTAATACAATTTATATCTATTCTATTAAAATAGAGTCATTTTTTTATTTACTGATACAAGTTGTCATTTAAATTTGGACCCTTTCTAGAATGTTACAAATAATATAAGTTATATAATTGATTGAACCGTATTACTTAAATTAAATCAACACAATTAATGTAAAAAGACGATCTTAATGTAAACTACCTTCTAAATACGACAGATATCTATGTGTATACCGAAAACACATATTTTTTCCTACAAATATGGAATGTTCTAAAAGAATATATATCATCAAAATATGGAATATGGAAATCTACTAATTATACTTAAATTAAACCAGTGGTTATTTATGGAATATAGTCTTGAGCTTACTTTTATTTTTTGAACAAATGTATATAGTTTGGTTTTTAGGCTTAGTATTAAGAAAAAACACCAAAAACATTGAATAAACTTTTCACCTTAAAAGATCAAAAATCATTTATTATTTTTAACAAAACAAGATTATCTATTATTAATCATTTATTTAAATCATGTACTTTAAAACATGTTAATATATATTTTTATTTTAAATAAAAATCAGTTTGTTTTGATAAATTTCAATTGTAACTTTTAAATAATATATTGTTTTGTTTTTCTTAAATAATTTACTGATTAAAAAAATGTAAAACAAAACCAAAAACCAAAAAACCAAATCTAAAAACTAAAATCCAAAACCAAAAGCTGAAAACACATATTATATTTTTTTGATTTGTTTATTTAGAAAATAAACTATTTCAAATTTTTTTTTAAAATTTTACTTCATCTTTTCAGTTTTAAATTAGATGTTTGATTATTTGAGATTTCTTTGTTGGTAATATCTGTTCAAACTAACTCAGCGGGTTTAAAAATTAAAAATCCAAACCAAAAACTGAAAATGAAAAGTAGAAACTTAAAAACTAAAAACCAAAAACCAAAATCTAAAAAAAAAAGTGAAACTAAAAACTAATGAAAAACAATCATCACCACAAATTTTGGTGAACTGATTTTATATCAAAATATTCTTTAAATTAAGACAAATCCCAATTATATAAATTTTTAATCATAAAAATTTCCGCGCTTTTAAGCGCGGGTCAAAATCTAGTTTTTTCTTATTTATTAGTTTATAGAATATTAAGTTTATAAAGTTGTTACTGTATATTTTAAACTACAAAATTAACTTTGATTAGCCACCAGACGAGATATGTATATAAAATAGTGTATGATTTTATTTTATTTTATTTTTTTTGGCACAATAATAGTGTATGATTAGGCTTCATAAAACTAAGCAGAAAACAATCTTGTTTGTTGACAAAATGAGAGACTGAAGGAGAAGCCGATTATGCAATCTCTCTTCTTTGAAATAGAGAGAGCCAAGGAGGGCGTAAAAGAGCAGACGGTGGCGCACCGTAGCACCGCCTCTCCTTAACTTACGCCTTTCTTTCTCTTCCGATTTCGGATTATTCCTCTTCTCCTCTCTGAGTTCGCTTCGATCCCACGCCATAACTTTCCCGTTTTGATTCTTCCCACAAACAAAAAAAGTTATTACTTTTCAATATCGGATTTGTCTACACCGTCAGATGCATCATTCACTCTCTAAATCTCTCACAACGGTGAATTCAGAAAAACTGTGGCGGACATCAAAGGAACCCTACCTTCCCGATCGGTGGTTCGAATTGCAAATCCAAGAAGAAGAAACGGAGAGGTGAGATGGTGTGGATCATGAGATTCTCCGGTTTATTCTCGGCTCTTTCGGTTATCATCGTCCTCTCTCCTTCTCACCAATCATTTCCTCCAGCCGAAGCCATCAGATCCTCTCAACTCAACTCCTACTTCAAAAGAGCCCCTCTGTTCCACAATGCCGCTCACTGCTCCTCCGCCGACATCGATCCCAACGTCTGCAACCCTTCCTTAGTCCACGTCGCGATTACTCTCGATCTCGACTACCTCCGCGGCTCAATCGCCGCCGTTCACTCGATCCTCCAACATTCGTCGTGTCCAAAGAGCGTCTTCTTCCATTTCATCGTCTCCGAGACTGACCTAGAATCATTAGTTCGTTCTAGCTTCCCCGATTTGAGATTCAAGGTTTACTATTTCGATCCGGAGATTGTACGTGCCTTTATCTCATCCTCCGTGAGGCAAGCACTCGAGCAGCCATTGAATTACGCTAGAAACTACTTAGCTGATCTCTTAGAGCCCTGCGTGCGGCGCGTGATCTACCTTGATTCCGATCTAATCGTCGTCGATGATATCGCGAAGCTTTGGAAGACGAGATTAGGATCGAAAACGATCGGAGCTCCGGAGTACTGCCACGCGAACTTCACAAAGTACTTCACGCCGGCGTTCTGGTCGGATTCGAGGTTTTCCGGGGCGTTTCGGGGGAGGAACGCGTGTTACTTCAACACGGGAGTGATGGTGATGGATCTTGAGAGGTGGAGGAGGGTAGGGTATACGGAGGTGATAGAGAAATGGATGGAGATTCAGAAGAGTGATAGGATTTACGAGCTGGGATCTTTGCCTCCGTTCTTGCTTGTTTTCGCCGGAGAAGTAGCGCCGATTGAGCATCGGTGGAACCAGCATGGTCTCGGTGGAGATAACGTGAGGGGGAGCTGTAGAGATTTGCATCCCGGTCCGGTTAGCTTGTTGCATTGGTCTGGGAGTGGTAAACCGTGGTTCCGGTTAGATTCGAGACGGCCTTGTCCACTTGATTCTCTTTGGGCACCTTATGATTTGTATGGACACTCACGCTAGCTGATTTCGATTCTCTGTTACATATGGGGGTATATAGTCTCAGTTTGGTACATTCTCTCATCCCCTCACGACAACAAACAAAATGAAAACCATTTTTACTGCCCATTAATTCTTTGTTTCTTCCCTCTGTATTCTATTCGAATTGTTCCTTCTTCTTCTGTGCATAAAAATAATAAACATAAAAAAAAAACATACATAGGATACATTCAGATTATATGTTGTGAATCTTCCTTGTACATATATTTTTACCACATGTTCTTTTTCATTACAAGTCTGTCAATTTTTACTTAACAATGCTTTTGTCAATCGTTTATTGTCTTAATCCAAACTAACATTTGATTCCAATATTCGCCTACAGTAAAATTAAAATGAGAAGGACACGATGAGTGCATTCTGGTTGAGTGATGGTGTCGGTCTCTTTGCTTACTTCACTTTTCTTTTTTTTAGTGCCGACTCATCTTTTGATGAGTGGGATTATTGATTGCCACTCGAGGTTGTTTGATATATTAATAAACCTTGCATCACATAAAGCGTCACAATTTAGAGCCGAAAACAGAAGTGCCTATTCTGTCGTCCTCAGGTTGGTACACCAAAACGTAAAGCACTTTACTCTGTAAATCGACATTTCAACACACACGATAGTCGGAATTATTGATCGATTACTTAATTAAATATTATGCGAACTTTTTCTGATGCAAGTAGATGTTTTCGATCTTTATCATGCAAATTTGATTTTTATGTGGCAGTTCATTATTTCAACTTGCGTATAGGACACGAAAAGCATGTTTTATTTTTGGAATAATAATCCGTAAAAAGTAAGTCTGATTAATATCCTACTTATTACTATTGGTATTCGATTGTTTCTGTTTCTTTACAAACAATAATCGCTGCACATATTTGGTGGTTTTATCTAAAAAATGATAATGAGAGTGTTTATAATTTTTTTATTGTTTTTGCAAAAATGCAAACATAATGCACAAAGTGCTTGCTAATTAAATCTCATAGGAGCCGACTGAAACATCAAATCGACTTAGAGCATGTTTATTGGGTGTGCTTAGGGAGGGTGCTTAAGGAGGGAAATGTTTAGTTTTGAAGAGAGAGAGTGTTGAAAGTGCTTAATTAAGCACTTTCAACACTTTCTCCCTTCAAAACTAAGCACCCCACTTCTCTAAGCACCCCCTTAAGTACTCTCCCAATAAATATGCTCTTAGGGTACTAAGCATCGGGTCTAAGTAGTTCCTAATTACAAAACAATTAGTATCGTAAGGCCAATGGTCGGGTAATATATATCATGTATGGCCATCAACTACACAATGCAATGAAGAATCACATGATGAAAAATCACATATAAGAAAATCACAGTATTACATTGTATTATTACTACAATAATTGCTTCTTATCATTATGTAATAACCTTCTCTATGGTTTATTGTAAATCTAAATTGACATGTAATTACAAACAGATTACCAAAAGAAAAATGTAATTACAACCAAACAAATCATAATACGTTGTAAAATACTTCAAAAAAATAGTAAACTAAATCAATTACAAAATAAGATCGGATGTAGCTAGTACAGAGTACGAAACAGTTCAATATAGTCGAATACAAAACTGAGATTGATGGAATGGAAGAATGAAATGTAAGCGAAGTTACTAATAAAACACCTTCTGGGATTAAAGAAAAGAAGGCATTATCAGCGAAACTTGCAACGTTTGTTTAGGCCTCCCATGAATCAGATAAGTACCTCATCAACTTAGCTGGGATTATGAAGGCTCATCAATCTCTATTTACTTTCAAAACTAACAATTAAAAATCATAAACCAAACTATTCTCTTAATCATACGAGAAAACGAAGAAAGGAGAATCCAACTACTAATATCTAACTCAAGACCGCAAAAATCGAACGAGTATCAAATCACGATGAGCGAGTGAGAAGCCGCTATGGATTAAAGAAGAAACTGAGGCAACGACAAATATATAAAAGATTCTCTTTACCATTAGGGTTTCCGATTTTAAACTTTTGGGCTGGCATAGTTAGGCCTCTAAATTGAACGGGCCCATATTCTTGGATGAATAAACTACGCAATCCTACTATTAGGCTTGGTTGTTCGAAGGGTTGATTTAGATTTTTGGATTTTTGTATTATGTGTATAAATCTCATTCGAATTTTTTTAATTATCAGATTGAATATTTTTTTTATTTTTTCTGGGTTTGATTTGGATCAGATTATAATTAATGTATAAAATCATCCAAAAATAATTTTAACTAAAAATTTGACAAAAACACTCAAAATATATAAAGTTTTTTTATACATCTAATTAAAAAATAATTAATAAAATAAACTACAAAATATTTAAAATGCTCTACAACATCTAAAATACCTTACATATATAAAAACATTAACATATTTTACTAATTCTAGATATTTTCAGATTCTAGTTTAGATTTCGGGTTATACCCAAACTCAAACTACCAAGCTATTAAGTTTCGTTCGTATATTTTTGTATAACGTCTTTAATCGGGTTTCGTTTTTCTTTTTGGTTCGAGTAAAGGTAAGTAATTTGGTTAGGGATAAAAACCCCAAATGTATACATATTAGTGGGGAAGATGAGCATTTTATTCTCCAAGTATTCGAAATCAGCAATTTTGATACACAAGTATTACTCGAGCAAATTATTCTCCAACTAATAGTTGACTACGTGAAACTATGATCGAAATAGTCAACTGTTAGCTAGTTAACCAAATATAACGGCTTCCGTCAATTTTTAATGGTTGACTATTCAAATCATAACTTTGTGCAGTCAATAATTAATTGAAGAATAAATATACGCATATAATATTTGAGTATTTAATTTGCTAATTGAAAATACTTGAAGAATTTACAAATTTATTTTTTAAAGAAAAATCCTAATTTTAAAAATCAAGCTAGATACAATCAATATAGGAGAATTTTAGTTTTTGAAAGAGATTTTTGAGATTTTACAATGACATGTACAATCATACAAATAATTATAGTTACATTATATTATTGATGTATTTCATGTTATAAAATCACATATGGATGATCTCATATCATTTAGAGAATTATATGTTTTTTTATTGGATCTCTACTTTATACTAGAGGTGGGCAAAAAAAAAAAAACAAACTGAGTCAAACCAAACCAATTGAACTGAAACCGCTCCAAACCAAACCGAGTTAAACCAAACAAAAACCTAGTGTGCTTTTGTTATTATTTGAACACTAAAGTCACTATTAACATTATACAATATACAACATACTATAATCCTAACAATAAAATCACTATTAACTTTATTAATGTTTTTATTTTAATTTTCTATTTATTTTAGTTAACTTTGGTTTGATTGTGTTCTTATAAAAATGTTGTGGTTTCTTTAAAGATTTTTGTTTCAATTTTATTTATAATTAATTTATATAGTTCTTGTTTCAGTTTTATATTGAATTTAGTTTACATAGTTTATTTTTTCATAGTCACCAACATGATGATTTTATGACCATATGTTTATGTTTTAAAACATGATTTTTCTTAAAAGAACTAAACTAAACTAAAAGAATTCGATTAAACCGAAACACAAACCAAGCCGAATACAAACTGAAACGAATACAAACCAAACCGAAACCGATCCAAGTCAGACTAATTATGGTTACTTCTGTTGGAAAAATTCTAGAACCAGATTAACCAAATCAATAAATAACGGAAGTGCCTATCCCTACTTAGACAATCATTAAATGCATCAATAATACAATGCAACTATAATTATTTATATTATTGTACATGTCATTTTAAAAGCTCAATAATCTCTTTCAAAAAATAAAAACCATGTATATTAATTATATTTGACTTGAAAATCTTTTAAACTGTGATCTTTTTTTATTTAAAAAAAGAGAGATTGATGTTTTAAATTCCTCAAGTTTTTTCAATCCGCAAATTAAATACTTAAGTATTATTTGGGCATATTTATTCCTCAACTAATCGTTAACTGCATAAAATTATGATTCGAATAGTTAATCGTTAAAAAGTTGATGGAAACCGTTATATTTTGGTTAACAAGTTAACAATTGACTATTTTTGTTCTTAATTTCGCGCAGTCAACTTCTAGTCGGAAAGTAATTCAGTGCGCAATACTTAAGTATAAAACTGCCGATTTCAATAAATATTTGGGAATAAACTGCTCAGTTACCGATATTAATGTCCACTAGTAGCTAATTAATGTCCTTTTTCAGTGTTGTGCTATACCTCCTTGGTGTGCGACCGTTTGTACGGTTGTGAATGGGGAGCATGTTTATGATCGTGCATCACACTTGTATGAGTACCAAACATGATTTGAGATTACTTGTGATGATAACATTTTAAATTCTTGATTACTCAGTTAACAATTTTTTATAAAACCCCATTTGTTGAAATCATTTGCCTCATCTCACTTAGAAACAAACAAAAGAACTAGCCTAAGGCAAAAGACAGGCCACGCTCTCTGCAATGGCGATAAAAAACACCTCCTTGGCTATTTGCCTCCTCTTTTCTTTGGCCACCATAGCTACTGCTTACTACTCTCCCTCATCTCCTCCAGTTCACCGGTCACCGGTTTACAACCACAAGCCTACACTTCCACCACCGGTTTACACCCACAAGCCTACACTCCCACCTCCGGTTTACACCAAACCAACTCTTCCACCGGTTTACAAACCAACTCTCCCTCCTCCAGTCTACAAAAATTCTCCTAGCTATTCTCCTCCTTCATATGTCCCCAAACCAACATACTCTCCACCCACCAAGCCATATGTCCCCAAACCAACATACACTCCACCCACCAAGCCATATGTCCCAAAGCCAACCTACACTCCACCAACCAAACCATATGTTCCAAAACCAACCTACACTCCTCNATGTCCCCAAACCAACATACTCTCCACCCACCAAGCCATATGTCCCCAAACCAACATACACTCCACCCACCAAGCCATATGTCCCAAAGCCAACCTACACTCCACCAACCAAACCATATGTTCCAAAACCAACCTACACTCCTCCCACCAAGCCGTATGTCCCAAAGCCGACCTACACTCCACCCACCAAGCCATATGTCCCAAAACCAGCCTACACTCCACCCACCAAGCCATATGTCCCAGAGGTTCCTAAAGTCGTTGATGGCATCATTCTCTGCAAAAACGGTTACCAAACCTACCCAATTCAAGGTATAAATACATTCTTAAGCTTCTGTTATTAAATATCTATGATCACAACAAAATTACTAATCAGAAAACTCGGTTAATTGAATTCATGTAGGAGCCAAGGCAAAGATCGTGTGCTCCGAGCCAGGATCATACGGGAAGAAGGATGTTGTGATCTACAGCGATCCAACTGACTCTAAGGGATACTTCCACGTGGCGTTGACTGACATTATCAAGAACCTACTTCACTGTCGTGTCAAGCTCTATACATCTCCTGTTGAGACTTGCAAGAACCCGACCAATGTCAACAAGGGTCTCACCGGAGTTCCATTGTCGACGTACGGATACCGTTACCACGCCGACAAGAACTTGAAGATCTTTAACGTCGGACCTTTCTACTTTACTGGTCCCAAGTCTGCTCCCACCACTCCCAAATATTGATGATGATCATACTAATATGGTGATGATTTTGCTTGCATTATATATGAGGCCCCGTTGATCAATTTTTAGTTTGAAAACTCTTCCCTTCAAAATGTTATTTTGTTTCTTTGTACCAATATCTTTTGATTCGTTGCATTATTGATGCATTATTTCTTTGTGGTTATATTGTGTTTTGAAAATTGTGTTTAATAAAAGAGAAAATACTTATAATGACTCAAATCATACATGAAATTACTGAATAACTCATAAATTTTTATAATAATCAGAATAACTGAGAGAATTAGTGAAAGTACTAAAACCCCCATCTTTCTCTTTTTTTATTCACAAAATCTATCATTAAAATATTTTATTAGGTAAATGATTTATATCGAAAAAAAAAATTATTTCTCTCGATAATTTTTTTCCCTGAAGTTGACGTCAACAACGACAATGGCTGATTCTCTTCACTTCTATCTCCAGCGACTTCTCTTCCATACAACCTTGACGTCGTCGACGACGACAATGACTAATTCTCTTCACTTCTATCTCTGGCTACTTCTCTTCTATACAGCCTCCTCTATTTCGTCATCCCCACCTAAATCTGATTCTCCCTTTGTCAAATCAGCCTTTCAATCGAAGAATTTCAAAGGGAAATAATTCTCAGTCTGCAGTTGCCTGACTTGGATAGTGAGTCGTTTCACCATCACCAGCGTAGTCTTTCTATTTGCTCGCCTGTTCATTTTCCATCCCGCCTCAATCGAAGCATGCTTTGTCTAGGTCTAATATCTAAGACTTGAACCCGATAACCTAACCCAAATACATGAATGTCTAGGCCTAATGCTTTGTATGTTGTAGATTGTAGACACCATGAGATCATAGTGCAAACATCTTAGCCGTGAGAAGGTGGTTGGGATCAGAAACTACAAAGCTACTCTGTAAATTTGTAATTCATGTTTCTTACCAAGAGAGGGAGAATGAGACGACGACGATTAAAAAAAAGAAATTATACTTAGTTTTGATTTTAATTACATTAGAAATAAACCATAAGAATAATGTGATCCATGTTTCTCCAACCAATAAGGATTGCAATAAGTGATTAAACCACCTTGAAAAGAAACAACTTGATAAGGATGGAAGAGATGACGCTAATTACAAAAAGTTACCTAATTCTGATCTAACTAATCTGAAAATAAACCAGATTCAAAATTAATATAAACCAAGTCGAAATTGAACATTAAATTAAGATTGCTTTACATAAACCCAAGTTTCTGTCACTAAACCTGCCACAACATAAATTAAAAAGTTCGCCACCACATAACCAAAAAGTCTACCAACAATTTTAAGTCGGATATATAACTCTGGCGTTAGAAAACAAGTCGGCCATAAATACAAATTTCTATATTAAATATAAGTGATAAAACATAATTATTATATATTTCTATAGATTTATAATATATCAAAATCAAAACTATTTATTATTCTTTAATTTTATAACCATATTCTGGTATTAGGAAAGATATACCTTGTTGGTAAAGGCTTTTAATTTGTTAATTTGTTTATTAATAACTTGCCTTATTTTATGATTACCTTATTTTGACATCAGTTACTTGTCTTAAATGGTATGTTAATTATTGCAAATTTTTAATATTTTTACAACAAATATTTCAGGAACCATAAGATTTAATGATAAAATATGATTATTAATTCATAATTATTCTTTAAATTTGATATATTCTGAATTTTTTATTATATATACTTCTAAACGAAATAATATTTTTAGGAAGTATTTTTTTTAAATATACATTTAATTGACAAATTTAAAAGTTAAATTTTTGTGAAAATATATGTCTATTAAGTAAATATCTTGTTCTTTTATGATGTCATTTATTAGTAACTATATACATGTGATATTGCATTAAATGTGTATGTTCTTTATTTCCTAATTAGTTAATTCGGAAATATGATGATTACCTTAATTTGCTATCAATTACTTGCACAAATTTATACGATAATGGTGATTTGAGTTAGAAAAGCCTAAAACTATTATCCATTTAGAAAACCACAAATATAATGGTGATTTGAGATTTAGAAAAGCCAAAAATATTATCTTAATTATATTTATATATCTATATGGATCTTAAAAATATGGATCTTAAAAATGTAATTTACTATATATATACATTTGTTTGTTTTTTCTATTAACAGATAAATCACACAGATGAAAGATCGTTTGTAGTTGATTACAAACCATTTTTTCAGTTTGTTTCAATAGCGATATGCAAATTCAATATTATTTTCGTCTCGATAAAATTTAGAAAGCTATTAAATTATTTTATATTGTATAATTGCTAAAATAATTGACAATTTTTTGCAGGTTTCTATGAGATTTTTTAAATTCATAATTGTTCTTCTTATTTCATATTTCTTATGAATTATATTTAAACTTTTATCACATTTTCTATGGGATTGTGATATCTATGAGATTTTTATCCCATTTTTTAATATGTCACTGTCTCCTGTATATTTTTCTTACATTTTTTTTAATAGTTAACTTTTATTAAAAACATACTAATGATGTTAATTTTTTTTTTTACTTTAGTTAACTTTCATTTGTTTTATTCTTATATACTTTTGTGACTTTTTTAATTTTTTTTTCAGTTTAATATTGAATTTAGTTCACATACTTTATGTGTATATATTTTAAAACATAATTTTTCTTTTAAAAAATTAAGCGACAAAGAGCCTAATTAAACCGATCCAAAAATAAACCGAACTAAATATAAATTGAACTGGACATAAACCACACCGAACCAGACTAAATAAGGTTTATTTCAGTTGAAAAAAAATATATTAAAACCGAACTAAACATACCAAACCGGAAAATAATGATTTGCCCACCCTTACTGCATCCTAGAGATTTCCGAAAATCTTGTCTCAGCATTGAAACTTTCACTTGTTCCACTAACTCCCACATTTGAACTCAATAGATACTCCTATCTCAGCATTATACTATATTTTTATACCCGCACAGGGTGCGGGTGGGTCACCTAGTAAGTGATTAAACCACCTTGAAAAGAAACAACTTGATAAGGATGGAAGAGATGACGCTAATTACAAAAAGTTACCTAATTCTGATCTAACTAATCTGAAAATAAACCAGATTCAAAATTAATATAAACCAAGTCGAAATTGAACATTAAATTAAGATTGCTTTACATAAACCCAAGTTTCTGTCACTAAACCTGCCACAACATAAATTAAAAAGTTCGCCACCACATAACCAAAAAGTCTACCAACAATTTTAAGTCGGATATATAACTCTGGCGTTAGAAAACAAGTCGGCCATAAGAAAATAAGTCTCTACATAAGAAAATAAGTTGACCTGAAAATTGTACCATTTATAGTAAATATGTTACCTCATTCGATTGACATATCTTTAAATATCTTTTTATTCAAATCGGACAATTAACTCTATCGTGGAAATAAATCTGACAGTTTTTAGAAAATCTGACACTATTTTAACGATAGATTTATTTTTCTATACAAATTTTATAAACAAACTTATTATTGGATAGATTTATTTTTTTTGAAAAAAATCTGCCGTCGATCAAATGTTAAATGTACTTTGGTAATGTTATTTCTGTTATAACTATGAGCAAGAATAATTTGACCACAAAAACATTCTAATAAATTTCAAATAAGTCATTCTAGCAATAACACAATAAATTTGTGTTATTGTAGTAAACTTCCCTTAATAAAATTGTCTGAGGAACCTCTAGGGTTTGATCTATGCGACTACTTATATAAATATATAAGAATTTATTAATAAATATTGTCCTCATTACTCTAAAAGTTACTTTGGTATAGATTATTTGTAATTTGTTGATTGTTCTCAAGATAGAACGTTTCTTCTTTTCAGTTGTGGATGCTGTGTGGACATACGTGTCTAGTGAATTTCATGAACAACTATTTCTCGGTATGGACCAAATTAACCATAGGTTATTAGTCTATTGCTATACAGTCATTAACCGTAGATTGATTGTACGATATAATTATACAATACGACAATGACAAGAACACTATATATGAAGCAGCAATAATTTAGTCGTGAAACTAAGTCTAGTTGTGTACAAGGGCGAAGGCAGAAGATATTTAGGCTGGGTGCACAATTGATTTTTTTTTTAAAAAAAAAAACACTATGTGAAGTATCAAATCTTGGTAATCTGTGGGTGCACTTAATGATTTTAACCACTTTATCTAATAGAATTATAGTGATTTTGTCTATACTAGAGAGTTTTCCGCACTACGCGCGGATAGTTACTTTTTAAATATTACACTTAGTTTTGTTATGTGTATATAAAATATTACAAAATTATCATAAGTATGTAAACTATGTACTATGTAGAATATAGTATATGCGAGGAGATATGGTCTGTTTTTTTTGTTTGAAAGTTGCATGTAGATTTTTCACATTTTGCAGTAAATTACTTTCATTAGTTTTTTTTGTTTGAAAGTTGCATGTAGATTTTTCACATTTTGCAGTAAATTACTTTCATTAGTTTGCAAAATTCTAAACTTGAGTTTCGAAATAAAATTTCCTGTTTGGTCGGAAAAAAAACAGTCTAGATAATGTCAAAAGTTTTTCTTACATGTGTTTCTTCAATTGTTATCTTCTGAGTTAAGGTGTAAATGAGAGGTCTAGCTCTAACTCATGTATTGAACCTCACTCTTATATTTTCTTTGAAGTCATTGACGATTCTTATTGTTTTGTTAAAGTAAAAATGTGCGACATATCTTGAGAAGGGAATTATATTTTTTTGTTAATAAGGTTTTTAATCAGTATGTATTAGACGTTCAAGTTTTTATTTATTTTTTACCTTTATATATTGTAGGGATACTGTTTGTCAACACGACAACTTTATATTTTTGATTGTTTATGCTTTATATCTCCCTCAACAGAGATGCTTGGTTGTTCCGTAATGTATAATAAGAACCTCTATAAATTATTAATATTGCAATTTGAAATCTTATTAATCTATAGATATATTTATTTTGTATAAGTTTCCTTATCTAGATTTCTTATTTTAAGATATATTTATTTTAAAATAAAATAAAAATTTGGTTTAAGTGTAGTTTTTTCTTTTTTTTTTGAAATTTGACATTTATATTAATTTTATATATATTTGGTTTATATAACATATTTTTTTGGTAAACGTATTTATAATATATACTGCATATAATTTTAATGTGGTTTTAGATTATAATATTATATCTTATTAAAAATATATTAAATGTTAAGAAAATATAAATATTAATTCCATTTTGAATATAAAACAAATAACATAATCATAGGTTCTTATTTATATGAAATATATATATATATATATATATATATATTTATATGAAATATATATATATATATATATATAAACTATAAATTTCTTATTTTTATGGGAGCATATATTTACATGAATTTTTTACAAATTATTATCTTATTATTTTATCAATTTCAGTTTTGAACCGGTCCAAGTTGGGACTGCTGAAATTTATTAATTTATATAAATTATTAATTTATCCAGTATTAATTTATAGATATTATACTGTATATATTTTTATATTTAACTATTTAATATCTATATATATAATTAGATAATTTAAAGTACGTTGAATGCCTCTCCATTCATTTTACAAAATAAAATAGTTAATTTAAACTATGAAATAATTTATATTTAAATATATAATTATGATTATATACATTAAAAGTAAATTATACAATGAAATTAAAATTTTGAAATTCAAGATTAATTGTTAATAGAAGTAAATTTGGGATGGTAAGCACTAAGCAATATAAATAAAAATATTTTGAAGCTTTTTCCATCTTTTTCTTCTAATTTCTACACAACTATTTTGGACAATATACACATTTTCTGTCTATATGAGATACCATAATAAACAAAAAATATAAATACTATAATACTTTTTGACTAAAGGCTTTCAAATTCATACACAAAAAATGATTACATGAAAACAGGATAGGTCTTACAGTTGGGTAAAGTTTGCATAGATACTATAATTGTTAACCGGAAAATATGATATACACCAAAAGGTTATTTCTCAAGCATAAACTCAAATCTTATAAAATTTTAAAAAATTTATTTTTCTTGTTTTCATTCTTTATTTATTTGCATCATAAAATAAATGAGTAAGTATTTATGTTTTTACCAATGCAATTATTCTTTTGCTTAATTTATAATTAAAAACTTACAATTTTTTCTCTGATTTCAAAAATGTTAGTGATTATTCTTCAGTAATGCTTTAAGATGTATAATCTTAATAGCTTGTTAATAAATGAAAATGGAACTGTTACAAATGGTGAAAGCAAACTCCATTTTCACATTTTTAATGATGTTCTAATATCGTTGCAAGCGAAGCCATGATTCATCATCGATATTTTTCTGTTGCGAGATTGGAAACGCCAATAAAAAAAGCTTTGTATTTGTTGTCATTGTGACCAATCTTCTCATGTTTACTGATTATGATAATACTTATGGTTCTTGGTAGAAGATAAAACTGGGGGGGGGGGGGGTAATCAATTAAAAACAAAACTGTTAAGTGAAAGAAAAAAAGAAAATTATCTCTTAGTATATAAAAAGTTAAGCCCTTTTACAGAAAAAAGTAT
>CAKOAT010908487.1:87094-106683 GCA_932364175.1 Eruca vesicaria subsp. sativa
TGGCAAATTACCAAATACAAAGCAAAAAGAGAGACTGAAAACATATATATGATTGCGAAGCAGGAAACTTTTGCAGCCACAAACACTCACCAGTACATTAAGGTTGCGAAGAAATTCTGAAGGCTGTAATTAGCTTCTGGAGGCTCGTATAGTGTAGCACGATTAGATGAGATGAAGCCTCGCATCACAGAAGAAAAACAGAAACTGGTTAAGGAGATTACGGTAGAGACAGATGGAAGGAAACATGAAAATGGACCAAGAGGACACATACCTGTTCATCGATGAGGACAACTTGAGATTTCCGGGAAGCATGAGCGGATATCACTGTTGTCGATCAATGTTGTCGTATGGAGGATATAGAATTTGGATTGAACTGAATTGATACAAAAGGATTTATATATGAGAGGAAACACATGGAGGTGGAAGGATGCATCTAATTAAGATGGATTAAGGAACGTTATTGAATGAATGGAATGGGAGTGGATGATGATTTATATAAGAGAAACGCCGATTTGCAGTCGAATCGATTCAGAGGAATTGACAGAGACGACGATGACTTCATTAACAATGGGCCGGTTGACATAGATGAGCAGCCCACAGAAGTTGACCCATTATTAATCTACTATCGATTAATAGACGGTGTGACGTGACCAAATAACAGTTTTTGATTGGTTAAATATTTTTGTCCATGTGGACAGTGTAAGAAGCTTTTATTTAGCACTTTTAATAGTGTTAGATTATAAACCACTATATATAGTAAACAAAATACTTCAGTCCAAATACTATAGCTTTTTACTACAAGAAAATAAATATTTATTGCTTTTTACTACAAAAATATAAATATTTGTCAACATTTCGCGGAGCGTAGCTACGCTCCTAGTCTATATGTAATACTAAAGTTATTAGTCTTAAATAAAAAATATAGCCTAAAAAGAAAATTTACAAACCAAAACAAATAAGACCAATTAGTATCAAGTACAACAAACATGATCATCAGCATGATAATTAGAACATAGTGTAAATTTTAGTAACAAGTCTATTTCCTCATATACGTAATAAAAAAAAAGGGAAGAAAATTAGAATGACTCAAATTTATGGTGATATTACTAGAATGACTCATATTTTTTTTCAAATTATTTGAATGTTTTCGTGGTCAGAATTACCCCTGCCATACAACAGAGTTGTTAAAAATGTCTATCGTATGACACAACAGATTTGTCTATATTTTGTCTGATTTGTATTAAAAAAACGATTTCTTAAATATGTCTGTCGGATGACACAACAGATTTGTATCAAACCACAGATTTGTGCGATCGACTTATTTTCGAAAGGCAGACTTGTTGAGTTATGACCGATTTGTATAGAAAATATATTCTTCCTACGGTAGACTTAAGGCAAATCTATCACAGATTTACAAATGCTGTAGACTTGTTGCATTACGACGTGGCCGACTTGTTATTTTACGTAGTGACAGATTTGTTTAATTATTCTGGGTTTTAGTAAACCAGTAGAAATTAAATTCGGATTTAATCCTGATTTACTCCAATTAATTCGATTTTGGTTTATTTCTAGTGGTTTAAGACCACAATTAGGGCTAATTATTTTTTAAGTAACTGTCGTCATCTCTTTCACCCCTCTTTTCTTCTTTCTCAAGTTGTTCCTTTCATGGTGGTTTGAACACTTTCTTCCATTCTTTCTGTTTACAGAACAATGGATCACATCATTCTGGTCTGTGGAAAGATGCGACGTAAGAGACAAAGACAACGAGATGGACTTCTGACAGAGGCGATGGTGTTGGAGTGAGAGAGGAACGACGACGAGACTCGATCGAAGAATCCCCCCCCCTTCGAAATCGTCGTTGTCGTGCGAGAAAGAGAGAGAGACCCGAGAAACAATTTTATTTTTCTCTTTTATGTTGAATCTAATTTATTTTATCTTTTATGTTTTTTTTCCTCGTAAACTTTTTTTTTGGATTGCACACATTAAAAGGGTGTTTTAGTTCATTTGCTTATTACAAAATAGGGTCTAGTATTTAAAATTTTATATGAGTCATTATAGTCATAAAATCAATTTGGGTCATTCCAAGTAATTCCTCTAAAAAAAATTTATAACAATCAACAAGCGGTTTTACACACAACCTAAGCATAATCAGTTCCATTTGTTATTTAAATTAATATGGATATACTAAGTAATACTTAATGATTTGAGTAGTACAGCGGCACAACGTTTTAATTACTGTGAATACTGCAATAAAGAAACATAGCATAGATAAATGAACCACAAATCATTTTAATATAAAATTTAATAGTTATGTTCGATTACAAACTAATCCAGTATATTTTACAAGAATAAAATTTACTAAAACAGAAAATGGAGTATATTACACAAGGAAGAAATCATTTTGAGTACAAACCTTGAATGGTTTTGACAATGTGAACAATATCAAACTTTATTGCTTCAGTTCTTTGTCAATTATATCTGAAAACATTTGAAGTCACTCGGATAATGCACATAACCCATTGTTCGACATGCAATACATTTGGAAAAAGAAAAAGAAAGTTAGACTAAATTTTATTTTTTTTAAATCGGTCAGATAAATCTATACTATCTTTAGAAGATCAATAAGATTTGAGATTATATTTACCTGACCATTTCGGAGTAGTTGGATCCTTGAACTCTCGATCTTCACTTTTTTTTTGAGGGAGAAATTACTTCTTACAAATCTTCTTTGGAGAGATACAAAACCATGTGAAGCTCATCCCATAAAGTTGTGTTATTGGATTCGACATGCAACCCTTTTCTCGAAAGATAAAAAAAAAGTTTAATATGTTTTTTTTATTTGTCTAAAGTGATACAGATTAAAGTATGATCTATTGTTCAAAAAGTAAGTAAGAAATAAAATACCTGCAAAGATCGGTCATCGGTGTCGATGGAGGATGTATCGCACGCTTTTCGTTTTCTATTTTGACAGAGAAAGGTAATCCTTTTTTAGAGCAAGACTTTTCTAGAAGAAGGTAAAAAGACAAATGAAATTTTGTGTTGGTTGCCAATTAAGTTGTGTGGGCCTTGGTCATATTAAAGAAATTAATATTCTTGCATTGTAAGTCGAGAAGGTACATAATTTGTTTGCTTTAAAAATATCCAAATCTTTTATTTTGTATGTAAAACTTTTATGTTTGTAGGCAAACAAAGTCCATAATTGATATTTTATTTTTTGTTTTATTGATTTTCATTATCTTTTAATCATATTTATATGATATTCATTTTAATCTTATTTAATAAACATAACTAGATTTTGATCCGTGTTTGAGAAGTGCGAGTTTTATTTTGGTTATAACAAAATATATTAAATGATTCGATTTCTATTGTGTCATAGTTTTATATGTGAAATTTGATGTATATTTAACTTTTTAGTAAGGTCTTTTCATTGAGTTTTGCATAACCGAGTCAGTTTTTGGTTGAAACAAGAATCAGAAAATTAAGTGTTGTGAGAGTGAAGAATTAAAACACATCTACTCTATTAATTTAGGGTCCTAAAATTTATCTACTATAAAAGGTTGTCATTTAGTTTTGGACCTTCTCTATAGTAGTGTTTGGTTCCTAGAATAGACGTGTTTGGTTCCTTTAATATATCCTACATAACTTAATTTAAACCAACATCAAAATAAAAAAAATACCTTAGTTACATACCTTCAATCAAACACCAAACCAACAATCCATTACACGATTCATACATTCATATCAGTTAAACAATACAAATTTTGACCTTTGTATTACATTCATATTAAATTCATTATATCTACCTTACATAATTTACACTAAACTAACGATATAATTTTCTTCTTTTAGGTTACTACGTTCGGCACATGGTACACCAACTCATCATATTTGAGAAACTTTCGTCATCTAATCTATCAATTTAGGGTTTAGGGTTTATCTACCATATAAAAGTCTATGTTAGACTATTCATTAGAAACTTAATTAAACATCCTGAATTTATTCATATATGATATTTTCGTAACAAAACAATATACATCTAAACAATAATATTCTTAAAAAAGACAAATATATTTCCACTGGAACTATCGTTTGGTTGTATTTTTTTAATATAAAAAATAAATAATATTTTATTGGTTGTAACATTTTATGTTTGATTTTGTAGTAAAAATAAGAACATTTAACTGAAATATAATATATTATTCTATAATATTTATAAAATAAAATAATTTAACTTATTCACATACAACATTTCCAGGATAAAATTTTCTAAACAAAACATTTAATAAAATTTGTATAAATTCATATAAATTTGATACAAAATAATTTTCAAATATGTCGTTTCATACATATATTAATTTGTTAAATAACTTAATAAAAATATAGTAATATAAATATATAATAAAAACGACAACTACATGCGATGGTTTTAAACTATTGATTAATTATACCATATAAACTATGAAATTATTATATTTGAAATAAGTATATCAACATTTAAATATATGGTTAACATTAATATTTTATACCACTAATGAACTGAAATAAATATATATGTTTATAAAACTGAAAACAGCATGCGCGCGGTTGCGCGGATCAAGATCTAACATATCATTATAATTTATTTTATATTTTAAAAATATAAATATATCCGCACGGACGTGCGGGTTAAAATCTAGTATTAGATTGAAACCAAAATTGGATGGGTTCATGACTCATAGTAAATTTAAAAAATCAATATTATTGAAAAGACCCAAAATTGTATTACAAATTTGTAGTTAAATCTAATAAATATGTTAATCGAATTATATAGTTTATTTATGTTAGTTAAAATAATTACATCTATGATTTTTGAACAATAAAATAATATTAAAATTCTAACTAAGTTGTAAAACAATAGCATATATGATACAAAGTAATATAGTTTTAAAAATAGAAGAAATTTGAAGGTAAACTATGATCTAATATGTAAAATCATACTATAAAATCGTGTGAAATCAAAGATATTAAAAATATTATATAAACAAATTATTTATCCAATAGATTAAACAATCCAATGCATAGATGCTTTCAAAAGGAGATGATTAAGCTATCATATTATTATATTTAATTTTGACCCGCGCTTGAGAGTGGATAGATACTCTCTCCCATTCAAATTTCTAAAGGTTATGGAATATGGGTAAACCTTCTTGTTGTTACAACTTAAATAACCAAAATAATACCATCCCCAATCTGTATCATTGGCATAGATTATCGCAACAACCCTACATAGTTTTTTCTAAAAAAGAGATAAACCCATAAATAAACAATCAAAGAGATGCCAACTTCCATATTAGTATAGTTTTTGAAAATGCAATATCTTAGATGTTTCAAGTAACTTCTGAAGATTCTTTTGAGGATAATGCATCCATTTATCTCGCTTTATCTGCAACTCAAGCTTGTTCTCGTTTGATTTAGTCATGATTAACGCTTGAGAATCATCATTACCTCTTTTGATTATAAATAAGTTTTATATTTTAATCTAATATTATTATAAATTGAAAACATTATTATTGAAGAGGATAAATACCGTTGTTTAAATTCATCTGCATATGGTATTTTAGGATTGACAAACATCTGACTTACATCATAAATATTTACGATTTGGACCTCACCTATAACCAAAAATAAATTATAAGCATTTGAATAATTTCTTCTCACATAAAACAGAAAAATGAAAAAATGCTAAAAACATTGAGCTAGTAAAAACATCTTTCCAGCTATATAAACAATGGTCATTTAGTACAAAATCGAAACATAAGTTTTCATTTTCAAAGTATACATCTATATTGCCCAATCTTAGCAAACCATAGACATATCACCATATCTTCTGTNAACAATGGTCATTTAGTACAAAATCGAAACATAAGTTTTCATTTTCAAAGTATACATCTATATTGCCCAATCTTAGCAAACCATAGACATATCACCATATCTTCTGTTTCTTGGCTAGTTGTATGAAGATTCTCAACAAATTTACCCCAAAGGCAGCAAGCTAATCTCTGAGCACTAATAGAATTGCATATCAAGTTATTCTTTTACTTCTCACCACTACACCATATGGTTTCCAGATCACCCAAGTCTTGAACTTGTCCAATAACATCTAGATAAAAATATACTCGTAGAATCGGTGATTTTGGTGGTGCCAGTCAAACCCGCGATACTTATGTTGAGTTGATATGTATGCTCCACGAGAGGCAGACACACTGAAACGATCAATGTTTCTCTATACTCCAACACGAACATGTTTTGCCAATTCAGGAATGTATATTTTGTTACATGAGGCATGGATCTTAGTTCCCTATATTAAAAAAAAATATCATTTAGGTTAAACTTTTACAAAATGAAGATATCTAAATCATAAATCTATACAAAACGATAAACTTACATTTGCATCACAAAGGATTAGTTCCATGGTCTCCTCTATGTCTTTCATGAAATGTCTCCATGTATGAAGAATTTTGACTTGGATGCGACATGATGTCTTTCTCGGTTTTATATCGCTCAGGAAAGAACTGCAAATTATTCACCATTTTGTTTTAGGTTTTTCAAGAAATGGTGAATATAATGGTTAAGAAAGGCTATATTTATAATAGGTAGGGACGATATACATTTAGGTTACGCAAATGTAGGGCAGAATATTTAGAGGATTTTTAAAAATATCTCTTTCGCGGAAAAATGAATATTTCTTGAAGATATTTTGAATTAGTTAGGAAGTTTAAAGTTTAACATTTAATGGTGATCCAACTACGGTAAGTTACCAAAATTTATGGAATCCAACCAAAGAATAACTAACCACGATATTGATTGTGGTTATTCTATAAACTTGTAGATGAAACAATTTATTTATTTTAGTAGGAAGATAATTATAGAAAATAGTATTTGTAATATTTTCTTAACAAAATGTATCTTGTCCATTAAATGTCACCATGAGAATGATCATATATCGACATATTTGATAATACCATCCCCAATATGTATCAATGGCATAGATTATCGCAACAACCCTACATAGTTTTTCCTAAAAAAAAGATAAATCCATAAATAAACAATCAAAGAGATGCCAACTTCCATATTAGTATAGTTTTTGAAAATTCAATACCTCAGATGTTTCAAGTAACTTCTGAAGATTCTTTTGAGGATAATGCATCCATTTATCTCGCTTTATCTGCAACTCAAGCTTGTTCTCGTTTGATTTAGTCAGGATTAACGCTTAAGAATCATCATTACCTCTGCGGTCATAAATAACTTTTATAACTTAATCAATACTATTATAAATTGAAAACATTTTGATATAAGATTGGAATCACACAATCTTATGATCACTTGATGATCAGTAGATTCCAAGCTTCACTTGCGGAAGGTGGGACGATGTTAGAGATGGATGATGAATAGATGATTGACTCTCTCAATCAGTGGGTCGATTGACTCTCTCAATCAGTGGGTCGATTGACTCTCTCAATCAGTGAACCAAGTGTGTCTGAATCACACAAACAAGCTGGAGTTCACGAAATCAATAGAACAACAAAGAATCTCTCTTTGAATCTTAAAGATCGAAATTTTATGCAAAGAACACTCTTTGATAAAATCTGAATAACTTTTATAAATTCTTAGTTGATTGAAAGGTGATTTCTACAATGGACAAGAGTGAGCTTATATAGGTCGTGGCCTTTGCTCAGAATTACAAAAATAAAGGAAAGAAAATAAAGCATTTAAAAACTAGCCATTGGAGCCTTTTGTGGGATTTGTGCTCCAAGTGAAGAATCTGAGTTTCCTTGAACCTGCTCAGTTTTAATGGATAAGAGAGCTGTCTTGTGACCTTCTTGAATGCTTGATAGGTGCTGATCTCATCCATAAGTTGACAGAAAAAGAGCTGTTGGAGTTTTAATGGCTGAGACTCCAAATTAGTCAAGGTGGGGTAAATGTGGATCCTCCTGATCCTATGTGGGCTGGTGCATGGTAGGAAGTGATGGAACTCCTCTGGCTCGTGGATAAGGTCTTCTGGATGGTCTAGAGTATCTCCTGTCTTCCATAGAAAGGTTTGGGTCAGACCAAACTGAATTATGTTAAGCTTCTCTTCAATTGATGTCGGGTTGGCAATTTGGTGCAAACCGGTCTTCTCCTCTGGTCTGATTGAGATCCTCCTGATCCCATGGGTGCTGGTGCTTCTTAAGATGTTGTGGAGTGTCTCTGAATGATGTAGAATCTCTTCTGGTCGTCTTTCTTCAGATTGGGTTAAGGCAAAACCCGATCTTCCAAATAAGGCAAGTGTAGGACTGGTTTCGCCGGTTTGGGAAAATTGATCATATCTTCTGGTTTACTAATCCCCTTCTCATGATATTTGGCTTCCTGGAAAGCTAATAAACTCCTCTTGACTCCTATGCTCGGCTTTGGCTCGGGCCGTTCTTTTTTTGAATTGAAACTCCTTCTGAAGTCGGAAGATGCTCGTAGATGAATCGACTGGAAAACCTCTGTCTTGTAAAATTCATAACTTCTTGCTCCGTAGGTATTTTCTTGAAATTACAACTGGGATGGACTTCGTCTTGAGTTTAGAATCCATGAAAATTAGTTTCATGATTTAAACCCTCCTTTTTTATGAGATACGTCATTTTTAGTGAACATTTGTCTTGGTAAGAGCTTTGGCTGGTCCGGTAAGGTGTTGGATTGACCTCCGGTTCAGCTACTGGTTTGATGACCGCATCATTTCCTCCCTCTTGACAAGGTTTCGAACTCGAAACTGTAAAACAAGCACCAAGATAGAGCAAGTTAGGTTTCATCCTCCTTTGAGAGTTTAGGACCTTACCTTGATACAATTTAGGTTTGGTGATGCATGGTGCATCTGGTGGCTCTTCTTTAGATATATATGAAATGATCACGCATATTCTATGGTTAGGGACATTGCATATTTTCTGGATTGGATTGTCCTTTATGGTTTGGTGACCACGTTTCTGGTCTTCTTTGGAGTTGACCCTCCTAGCAACAAAAGATCATCTTGTGGGATGTCTTTGAAGCTTTCTTCTTTGCAACCTGGAAAACTCCTAACATTCTGGACAAAAGCAAGTGCATAATATCTGTGCTTGGACACTGATAAACATAATGTAAAAATTTCAAACTTACTTTGATAGCTTCCACAAGTTGAAGAATACTTTTCTCCTTTTGACAAGTTTGGTTAGATGGTTGCTCTTCTTACAAAGTCTTACCTTGGCTGGTATGACCATCTTCTTGTCTTAGTCCTGGATCAAAAATTTCTAGGCTGGCTTTGAATGGCATTGTGACAGCCTCCCTGTGGACTGGTTTCTGCTCAACATCTATTAACATCATGGCTGATGCCTCATTCTGTTGGGCAGTGTACTACACCATGGTTCCTGAAAATATTTCACATTCTCTTGGACAAGACAAGTGCATTAATCTTGACATAGAATAATTAATAAAATTCTGGTCTAATGTGCAACAAACCTTAAACCTTGGTATTTGAACAACACATTGTTCAAATTTAGGCTTCCACTTGTTAGGTGGTTCATGGCTGAGCTCATGGTCAGGCTCGGCCCTTGGCACTTCAGTGAGCATAGGGTTTTCATTCTGGATCCCTGTATCAAGAACAAACACTTCAGAACCAGTATATAAATGTGGTGTTAAACACTTACCTTGATTTGATACATTAGTTACTGGTTTTGCTTCTTTAAGCAACATGGACTGCAAAGTGCTTTGAACCAGCTTCTGGTCCATCACATGGGTGATGTCTGGTGGTTCTTCTCCAGTGAATTCTTGCTCCTTAATTCCTGTTACAACACCTCTTGACAAAGACAAGTGCATCATACAAGAATTTGGAACCAATAAATCAGATTGAATAAAACTATCACTTTTCCTAGATAAATCTGTTTTATTTTCTAGTGATGTTTCTATCAATTTCCTAGATGGACAAACATCAGTAAAGTGTCCACGCCTATGACATCTATAACATGTATGATCCTTCAAATCTATAGAGTTAGAGGACTTACCTTGGCTTCTTATGTCCTCCTTTTGGTTGAGAGTTTCTTTGGACATTTGACATACTTCTTGTAGCCCTTGTGATCCCATCAGAAGTGTAGGGATTGGTCTCTAATGAACCTTCTCTGTTTGGGACGACCTCATAGCTCCTTTGTGGGGTGTAAGGACACTGGATGTCACCTTCTTGGGCTTAAGGTCGTGAGCACTTATTGGCATAGAAGCAGAGCCTGGTTTTGAGCTAGACATATCTTTCCTTAATGTTGCTTGGTAATGGCGCTTTGATGTGATGTCTCTCCAGCCTTGATACTTCTTTGCTGTAGGAATTTTCTCAACCTCCTCTTGCTTGTTTGAAGTGGACAATGACTCCCTTGGATTAGGACAATAGGCGTGCCTTTTCTCAATAGTTGGTATTGGTTTTGGTGTTGACATTGAACTCAACTAGTTTTCTTGGTACATTAGCTTTGTGGGAATTTTGTTGCTGGTCCTGAGCTTCCTTACAAACTCCCTATACATGCGTGCCCTAAGATCTTCCCAATCCAGTACTTGTTTGTTGTAGAAGCTTGGAGTATTTTCCCTCAGCCACCATTCATAAGCCTTTTCTAAAAATGCTGAGACTGCTTGTTGTAACCTTTTCTCCTTTGGGATTTTGTTTGACTGCAGCCACTTCTCCATATTTTCTTCCCAATGCAAGTACATTTCAGGGTCCTTGCTCTTTCCTGAAAAGACTAAGGACTTGTATCTTTTATCACTTCTCTTCAAGATTTGCTTCCTTGGGATAGTTGGTGTTGAATGAATGGGCACTCTGTTGTATGTGGTGAATCCATAGATGCTGGACTTCTTTTCCTGCTGGAAAGGTTTGTAACCTTCATGTATCGCTTCATCACGTTCATCCTTTTCCATGCTGATTTCAGAATCAGTGTCACTGCTCCATGATTTGTTTCCTAGGCCAACTTCTTCCTTGTACAATCTTGTGTTATTTTGAGAGTGATCTGGTGGTTTAGGTTCAGGACAGGCTTCACCAGGGTCGTTCCCATACTCTGAACTAGAGTAATCATCATCAGAACTTGACCCATGACAGCCATATTCCTCACTGGACCATGCTTGGTCAGTTTCACTCATGTAGGAGCCTTGGCTTGAATCATAAAATCTCTCTTCTTCTTCTGAATGATCTTCCATGGCTTCTCCTCTGTCTTTTCTTATTTTTTACCTTGCACAAACAGAGAAAATAAGAATCAATTCGTGGCTAGACAAACGAAGGAAGGAGAATAAACAGCAAAATGGAAAGTTTTTATTTTTTTATTTTTTTTTTCTTTTGAAAGTTTGAAAACAAATGGAAAATTCTTTCTTTCTTTTTTTTTTTTAAATCTATCAGAGGCAGCACGAAATATATAAAATGAAACAAAAGAAACTAATTTTTATTTTGGTTTTCAGATTAATAGAAACAAGGAAATCAAGTTTTTTTTTAAAGCAAATAAACTGCAAAATGAAACAAGGAACTAATGCAAAAAATCAAAAATGCTAAGGGGAGCTGGGGTACTGAATGCAAACAACTAGACTACTTCTTTAGTTTATTTTCTTGGATCAAAGAACTCAAAATATTCTTCTTTAGTTTTCTTTTTATCAAGAATTGAAAAATTGCAGAAATGAAAAAAAATGACATTTTTTATGGATTTTATGAATAACACAAAAGCAAATAAAATAAAAAAAACGAGATGGATAGATAAAACCTGATAGATAGGAGCTTTTAGCTCTGATACCAGATGATATAAGATTGGAATCACACAATCTTATGATCACTTGATGATCAGTAGATTCCAAGCTTCACTTGCGGAAGGTGGGACGATGTTAGAGATGGATGATGAATAGATGATTGACTCTCTCAATCAGTGGGTCGATTGACTCTCTCAATCAGTGAACCAAGTGTGTTTGAATCACACAAACAATATGGAGTTCACGAAATCATTAGAACAACAAAGAATCTCTCTTTGAATCTTAAAGATCGATATTTTATGCAAAGAACACTCTTTGATAAAAAATGAATAACTTTTATAAATTCTTAGATGATTGAAAGGTGATTTCTAAAATGGACAAGAGTGAGCTTATATAGGTCGTGGCCTTTTCTCAGAATTACAAAAAAAAAAGAAAGAAAATCAAGCATTTAAAAACTAGCCGTTGGAGCCTTTTGTGGGATTTGTGCTCCAAGTGAAGAATCTGAGTTTCCTTGAACCTGCTCGGTTTTAATGGATACGAGAGCTGTCTTGGGACCTTCTTGATTGCTTGATAGATGTTGATCTCATCCATAAGTTGACAGAAAAAGAGCTGTTGGAGTTTTAATGGCTGAGACTCCAAATTAGGCAAGGTTGGGTAAATGTGGATCCTCCTGATCCTATGTGGGCTGGTGCATGGTAGGAAGTGATGGAACTCCTCTGGCTCGTGGATAAGGTCTTCTGGATGGTCTAGAGTATCTCCTGGCTTCAATAGAAAGGTTTGGGTTGGACCAAACTGAATTAGGTTAAGCTTCTCTTCAATTGATGTCGGTTTGGCAATTTGGTCCAAACCGGTCTTCTCCTCTGGTCTGATTGAGATCCTCCTGATCCCATGGGTGCTGGTGCTTCTTAAGATGTTTTGGAGTGTCTCTGAATGATGTAGAAGCTCTTCTGGTCGTCTTTCTTCAGATTGGGTTAAGGCAAAACTCGGATCTTCCAAATAAGGTAAGTGTAGGACTGGTTTGGCCGGTTTGGGAAAATTGATCATATCTTCTGGTTTACTCATCCCCTTCTCATGATCTTTTGCTTCCTGGAAAGCTAATAAACTCCTCTTGACTCCTATGCTCGTCTTTGGCTTGGGCCGTTCTTTTTTTGGGATTGAAACTCCTTCTGAAGTCGGACGATACTTGTAGATGAATCGACTGAAAAACCTCTGTCTTGTAAAATTCATAACTTCTTGCTCCGTTGGTATTTTCTTGAAATTCCAACTGGAATGGACTCCGTCTTGAGTGTAAATCCACGAAAATTAGTTTCATGATTTAAACCCTCTTTGTTTATGAGATACGTCATTTTTAGTGAACATTTGTCCTGGTAAGAGCTTTGGCTGGTCTTGTAAGGTGTTTGATTGACCTCCGGTTCAGCTACTGTTTTGATGGCCGCATCACATTTTTATTGAAGAGGATAAATACCGTTTTTTAAATTCATCTGCATCTGTTATTTTAGGATTGACAAACATCTGACTTACATCATAAATATTTACGATTTGGACCTCACCTATAACCAAAAATAAATTCTAAGCATTTGAATAATTTCTTCTCACATAAAACAGAAAAATGAAAAAATGCTAAAAACATTGAGCTAGTAAAAACATCTTTCCAGCTATATAAACAATGGTCATTTAGTACAAAATCGAAACATAAGTTTTCATTTTCAAAGTATACATCTATATTGCCCAATCTTAGCAAACCATAGACATATCACCATATCTTCTGTNAACAATGGTCATTTAGTACAAAATCGAAACATAAGTTTTCATTTTCAAAGTATACATCTATATTGCCCAATCTTAGCAAACCATAGACATATCACCATATCTTCTGTTTCTTGGCTAGTTGTATGAAGATTCTCAACAAATTTACCCCAAAGGCAGCAAGCTAATCTCTGAGCACTAATAGAATTGCATATCAAGTTATAAATCAATATGTTTATAGGCCTATATATTTTATATATAATATTTAAAACTTACGAAATGTCCACGAGACTAAACTCCAACTTATTCTTTTACTTCTCACCACTACACCATATGGTTTCCAGATCACCCAAGTCTTGAACTTGTCCAATAACATCTAGATAAAAATATACTCGTAGAATCGGTGATTTTGGTGGTGCCAGTCAAACCCGCGATACTTATGTTGAGTTGATATGTATGCTCCACCAGAGGCAGAAACACTGAAACGGTCAATGTTTCTCCATACTCCAACACGAACATGTTTTGCCAATTCAGGAATGTATATCTTGTTACATGAGGCATGGATCTTAGTTCCCTATATTAAAAAAAAAAAAACATTATCATTTAGGTTAAACTTTTACAAAATGAAGATATCTAAATCATAAATCTATACAAAACGATAAACTTACATTTGCATAACAAAGGATTAGTTCCATGGTCTCCCCTATGTCTTTCATGAAATGTCTCCATGTATGAAGGATTTTGACTTGGATGCGACATGATGTCTTTCTCGGTTTTATATCGCTCAAGAAAAAACTGCAAATTATTCACCATTTTTGTTTTAGGTTTTTCAAGAAATGATGAATATAGTGGTTAAGAGAGGCTATATTTATAATAGGTAGGGACGATATACATTTAGGTTACGAAAATGTAGGGCAGAATATCTAGAGGATTTTAAAAAATATCTCTTTCGCGGAATAAGGAATATTTCTTGAAGATATTTTGAATTAGTTAGGAAGTTTAAAGTTTAACATTTAATGGTAATCCAACTACGGTAAGTTACCGAAATTTATGGAATCCAAACAAAGAATAACTAACCACGATATTGATTGTGGTTAATCTATAAACCTGTAGATGAAGCAATTTATTTATTTTAGTAGGAAGATAATTATAAAAAATAGTATTTGCAATATTTTCTTAACAAAACGCATCTCGTCCATTAAAAGTCACCATGAGAATGATGATATATCGACATATTTGATATCACTATATGTCGCTTAACTATGGTTTATAAATACGGGTAAATTTAGTGAGACATGAAAACATATTTCATATGTGAAGAAAAAAACATGAAATGAATGACATTTTAATGGATTCTCCATTCTCAAATGTCTTAAAATGGAGTAAAAACATGAAATGAAGGACATTTGGATGGATTCTCCATTTTCAAATGTCTTGAAATGATTTTGAGGTATGAAAAAATGATAGAAGTAGTAAGACATTAAAAAATGCTTGATATAGGAAGAGAACTCATGAAAATGTCGATATAGACAATATATTATATAATACATTAACAAATGTCTACAACTATAACAAAATCTTAATATATGTAATATAAAGTGTAATATGAGTTTATAAAGTATAGTCTTTGAAATATAAGGTGTTGTACAGCTATATGAAAATCTTAATAAATAAAATATAGCATCATATCATGGTTAGAGTAATATGAGTTTATAAAGTATAGTCTTTGAAATATAAGGTGTAGAACAACTATATGAAAATATTAATATATGAAATATAGCATCATATCATGGTTAGAGTAATATGAGTTTATAAAGTCGATATATGATGCATATACCAAAAAATGTCAACCAAAAAATTATAATTTAATATGTGAGATTGTTCCTATACGAATTTCAAAATTAAAATATTAAAATCTCAATAAATTTTCTCAGTAAATTTTGAAATTAACATATTTATATATTTTATATAGTATATAATTTAATTTAAATGATATTGATATATATATATATAATATGTGATATAAATTGGGTATATTGGTTAGAGTAATTAATGGGAAGAGAGAGAATAAATCGGATATATGCAATATGTGATATGAGTTGTAACAAATTGATATATATATATATATAGATGTAAGCCCAAAAAATAAATTACCAAAATGTCATTAATAAAGGTGCAGACAACTTCTATCAATCTATTTTTCAAGGGTGTCTTTACTTTTAATAGTATAGATTGTGAATGATGAATTTTAATTATTTAAATACTGATAACATATATGTATTAAAAATTAACATGATTAAATAAACACATTTATAAATAAGATTCATAATTTTGATATCCCATATATATATATATATATATATATATATATATATATATATATATTCAAAGTTGAGCTAAAATACGTCAATATAATAATTTCTCAGTTATTGACGTAAAATATCAAAAGTTTAACTGTAACTAAATTGATGTTTTAACCGGAATACATCCCCCCACATTAAATTGAGATATAATGTAATTGAAACTTTTATCTTAACCAAAAAGTATATTGGTCATTAAATCGGTGTATAATGTAATAAAATTAATATTATGACTTATAACTACCGATTTTTCTGCATATCGAATATAATGTAACTAGTTAATATTTTAACTGAAAAACATTTCGCATTTTCAAAACACAGATCAAAATCTAGTATTTTTTAAAATAGATGACAACTCATTGGTTTGATTCTCCGTCACTTCCTAATTTTTTTTTCTGAAAATCCATTCACTTGATAAGCCCAAAACTTTTGTGTTCTCTCGTGGTCTTTATAAATTTCGGACCGGCACTGCGCTAAACCAAACCTGATCTCAGTTTTCTCCATTTTCTTCTTGTTTCACGCTGCCTGTCTGGGAGTAGTTCAGCTGGTACAAACTGCTCTCTGTTCTGTTATTATTATGCTCATCGTTTTTTCCTTAATACAAGAATAATGAGACAAATAATGACATGGCGTGATGTGGATTGTCTATTTAATCACATATTATTATGAACATCGATCGAGAGTTCTTTCTACGTGGCTTGGTTACATGTCCGATGATGTATGGTTTCGCCACTCCATATATTTCTCTCTCGGACAAGCAAGTAGAAAAAATCTATTCATAATTGGTAACCAAGACCCTTAGCTATTATATTGTACTCCACTTTCGTTATACACTGACCAACATATTTTTTTGGACCTCAATAGGCTTTATATGAATATTTTTTTTTTTGAAATAATTGTTTTCCAATAAAAAATTTCACCTGATGAAAATATTTTTAAAAGCTTTTGAGGTAATAACATCATCACTAATAGAGTATGATAAAAAAAGTCCCATTTCAAAAAGACTTTAGAGTGCTTAAAAAATTTCAATTTTTCTCTAGAAAAAATTTCTCAAGGATCAGTTGATGCTCAGGAGCCGGTGGCTTTCACCGTAGGTTACCATTTTATTTCTCTTTTTTGTTTTGCTCCGGCATCGTGGATTCTTTAGAATTTCATGCTCGGTTTTGTTCCAGTATCACACATAGCTCTTAGTGGATGACTAGCTTTTGACCCTGGGACCGTGCCGCCTTCTTTCGGTGGTGGTCTTTGGCTATTGTATATGTGTTACATGTTTTTAAACGTTGTTAGTGTCGTGTGTTGATGTCGTGTTGGTGTTTAAGGGGAAAAGTCTGGAGCTAGGATAAGGCTTCTTCTTTGTCTTGGTGGCTCATTTCTGGATGAGATCTCGACATAGGGTTGATTGAAGCTCTCCGATGAACGAGCACATGCGCTTGAATTTTAGATGATGGATGCCTTTACCTTCAATCTTCAATACCGTCGTTGGACGTTTTTTTGGTGGGTGTGGTCCGGTCTCCGGTTGAATCCGATGCTTAACCGTGTTGGTTTTGCTCTAGTGATGACTTTCAAACAGTGAAGATGATGGAGACTCAGATAACACGTGTTGTTCTTCCTTCGTTCCTTGTAACACGTGTTGATTTGGAGTAATTAAGTTTTTTTCCTTTGGTCATATTTCCTTAGGTTTGGACTAGTGTTGGGCCTTGATGTTTGTAGTGTTGATTTAGGGTTTGTATCACATTTCTTTTTTTTTTTTTTAATAAATATCAGATGGCAAAAAATATATATATAGAATTTCTGACCTTTTTAATATTACAACTAGATTTTGACCCGCTTGTTAAATTACATTTTGTATATTTATAGATATATATTTTACGCACACACACACACATATATATATATATAACATTAATTATATGTTTAAATGTTTATATAACCATCACATGTATTTGTCATTTTTACTATATATTTATCTTATTAGATTTGCATTTATGTATTAAGCAGATCAATATATGTATGAAACAATATATTAAAAAAATACAGTTATATTTAATGTATTCTAAATTCTTACGTGCACTTTAAAGATTTAGATTACTTTTTTTTTATCCTATTTAGTTTGGTATAATAGTTATTTTTATATGATTAGTTATGATTATAAAACAAAAAATATAAATAGAATTTTTATTTTTAATTTTTATAAACAATAACTAACTATATCTTAATTTATAATAATATTTATTATTAATTACGAAATTATTGAAAATATTTATACAAAATTCTTGAAATTAAGATCTTGTTATAAAATCTTTTTTTATAAAATCTGTTAGAATTTTTTAAAATTATATATTTATATTTAAAATGAAAAATATCAAAATATATTATGATTAAAATAGTTACAAAATTTATATTAAGATATTATGATTAAAGTAGTTACAAAAAAAATCACACATGAAATGAAATTGTGACTTCTGTTTTAATATAACTAGGAAACCATCCCGCGCGCGGGAGAAAAGATGTTTTTTTTTAAAGTAATTTTTATATAATTTATATTTGTTAGTCAATCATTTTGAATCATTTAATAAACTAATTATTTTGTACGAAAATCAATACTTAAAAAAATAATCTTATATAATAGAATAGTGAAAGTATAATATGTGTTTGAAAATTTATAAATTTAAATGTTATGTGTTTAGCATAACAATATTAAGTAAACTTTAATATTAAAGTCGCAGTCATTTTCTTTTATCTTTTTATATATGAGAAGATAAACTTTTAAATTTGTTGAAATGATGGAACAGTTTAAACCTTTTAATTAAATAATATAATATGTTTTAATACACTGTAATTAATATGCAAAGAATGACATTTTTAAATCTATGACGCTCAGTACCTCCATACAAACTGGGTTAGAAAAACAAAAAAAAAAAGACTTTATCAGAAGAAAAAGTATGACTGTTTGATGTAAAAAGATGTGTTGTTTGAAAAAAAAATATGTTAATGCCATAAATATCGTATGTCTAAAAACAATTTCTTAGGACAATTGCATGAAAAACAAAACAATGGTTGAAAAATTGTATATTTTCATAATAAACTAAAATATATTAGTTTAAAAGTTTCATCTTTCATTATAAAAATAATTGTGTATTTTTTATAAAAAAAAATTGTTGAAAGGTTGTATCTTTTGATAAGAACCGAATTATATTAGTTTAAAACTTGCATCTTTTTGTTATAAATAGAATTGTCTAGTTTCATAAAAAGTTATCTATTATTTTAAAAGTTTCATCTTTTCATTATTAAAAAAAGTTTATGTTTCAGATAAAATATTTTAAAAGTATTTAAAAGAGGGTATAAGAATTGTGTCTTCTCAAAATAACAATTGTTGAAAGGTTGTATCTTTTCATAAAAAAAAACTTAAATATATTAGTTTAAACATTGCATCTTTTCATTGTAAAAATAATTGTGTATTTAAAAAAATCCATTATTTTTAAAGTTGCATAAAATATTTATTTGGACCATTAGATGAAAAACAAAACAATTATTGAAAGGTTGTATCTTTTCATAAGAACTGAAACATATTAGTTTCAAAGTTGCATCTTTTCATTATAAACTATTGTGTCTCACAAAAAATAATTTAAAATAGTTATAAGAGTTGTGTCTTCTCATAATAAAAATCTACTAATTATAACAATCTTGATTAATTTTAAAGGCTGTGAATGCCGAATAAAAAGAAAATTGAGACTCTTAATAAAAATGTCT
>CAKOAT010908487.1:108503-147262 GCA_932364175.1 Eruca vesicaria subsp. sativa
TCTTGAATCACGATACGTTCATACCTCTTCGGTCACGACACATATAAATATTATCTTCTAAAAAGTCAATATTAATATTTAAACTTATGAAAAAGTAAGACAAATATGATTGTGGCTATTAAAATGAAATATATGCCTTTTCAATGAAGAGTTGTCAAATATTTGATGACATCATCAATCATATGAAAATGTTTTTTTTTGGTTCATTAGATCTTAAAATCAAGTTAATTATGACCATTGGATTGAATTTTTTTTTCCTATAAAAAAATGCTGATGTCACTTTCAGTTTGCTATTATATATAGATAGAGAGTTATGATACCACTCATAAATGGATTTGTGAAGGCTGAATCTCACTTAGTTTTTGTTGAGTCTCCACTACAAACATGATATAATCTAACTTTTTTATTCTTTTATAGTTTCCGCCTGTTTAACAACATTTTGTTATTTTTTGTGTTCACATTTTATTTTATTTTATTATGTTACGATTTTCATATTTACAAGTATTCAGTACTTTTAAAAGACTATTTGTAAAATAACCCAAAAAGGATAACTATTTTTTTATTGAAATGTTAGGGAAAGACAGGAAGGGAAATGAAAAAAAAATGTTTTTTTTTTTGAATGAATGAAAAAAAAAGTTAGATAGTGAATTTGGAGTTATTATGTATATAGGGGCATATTTGTTTACTTTTTAAAAGAATCTGCTTAGTTAGCAGGAAAAGAAAACAATGTAGCTTGTAAGTGATATATTCGTACTTGTAATGGGCTGAAAATAAAACCAGACTCCTTATGTCACTCCTGTAACAAAAGAGTACATTTTTATACTACATACATGTTAGTCTCGTGGAACTAAAGCGACCCCATCTATAACATGAACCTTGTGCCACTCACCCAAAGAAAACCGACCTTTCTTTTGTTTACTAAAGTGAAAACTCTTGCATTTTCTTCGCTATATAAATATCCTCATAGAAAAAAATGGCCACCGCCTAGGGAGTTTAGAAAACAAAACATATCATATCATCAACTTTGTGAAACTTTTCTTAACGTTTTTGTGATTTTATCTCGGAGTCGCTTTATCTTAGAACGCATATGTGGGTTTGTACCAAAATAAGATTCAGCGTTTGACAGCATTGCATCCACGTCGTGCTTAAACGACCCCATACTTCTGTAGTACTGATTCTCTACTCTCTGGTGAATCAGCTCTGGGTATAAAGGCACTGGGAACCTGTACAATTTTTCAAGTGTAACGAAGCTGAGTGGAATCATACAGCTACTACATACATAAAAATATCCACAGGTTTGATGATATGAGTTTACTACCAAAACTAGCATTCACTCAACTATACCAGATGGGTTCAATTTATGGGGGAGATTATCGTAAGAGTAAAATTGCACAGACAGCCAAGCATACCTATTGCAGAAATCCATCTTTTGAGCAGCTTCGTTTAGCTTTTGGATTCCATAACTATCCTGAAAAATATTATAGTAACAGAAACAAGCAACGGTTAAGTGGCACGCAAAAAGGTAAAAAAGAAAGATGCGAAAGGGCTGGGAAAGAAGACAAAACCTGATGCTTGCTGACTGACTTCACTAGTCCAGCAAATAAAGAAAGTAATTTATCTCTTGGCTCTTCGTCCATTGTAGAATTTTCCCAAGGTAACTGCGGATTTTCAAACTCCCAGGGACTGTGAAGACTCGTCTCCCCATTTTCATAGACAACTCCGTATCTCTCCCACGGACTGCTTGGGAACTCATTAGACTTAACTTGTGATGACTCAATCCTCCCTTCCCACCAAGCACCTCCTTCACCGGATTCGTTTCTCCACCACACACGGCATTCATCACCTATTTCCCAGTTTGTCTTAATTGCAGCATCGTATCGAGTCTTCTCCACAATAAAATCCGGGAAATTAACGAGGTCAGGCAGTGTTAGTTGGAACTCTTTGCGGGAGGCATGAGATGAAGAAGAATCCAGAACGCTGAGAGTCATTTTGCAGCAGCTCTCGCCAGAACCAGGATATGTATCGTAGTTGAGTTTTTCGACTTTACAAAACTCTACCGCTCCTAGGTTTCGAGGAAGGTATCTTGATCGGTCCCTGTCATCTAATTCTCTAGTTTTTAGGAATTCTTGATGACCCTGAAAAACGACAACCAGAGAAAGTTGATTTATTCCACATCTATAAAAATTAATACATGGAACTACCAGCCAAAAGAAAAGGACCTACCTGCTTCAAGTAAACAACTTCATCCCCTAGCTGCGGTATATAACGGCAGCCTTCCTCGTGTTCTGACAACATCAACCATGAGATTTTCCTTGACACGTTATTCAACCTTATCCCACTATTCAGACTTTGTTTGCTGGCATTAGCGCTTGCAGACCGAGACCCAGCTCTTGAAGTAGAAGGCCATTCTTCAAGTGATGCACCATCATACACGCTTGCGGAAGGATTTCCTTGTTTCTTTACTTTATCTACAGATCCAGAGCCTGACCTCAAGCGTAATACACTATTTCTTGCACTAGATTGACTTGAAGTGGCCTTCAGTCTCATGGATCTCTTTCTACGTATCACATCGGCTGTAGCTTCTCCAAACTCAACTTCATGTGCAGGAGAGTATCTAACATTATCTATCACAGGTTCAGAATCCATAATAGGATTCATGGAAAAGGGAGCTATGGATGCACAACCTTCTCCACCATCTGCGAAATCATCTGCTACCTCATCAGGCTCTAGTTTTAAAGGACTGCTGGGGTGCCGAAGCTTTAATCTCAGTCGTCGAACTTTCTTTGGAATAATCTCCTCAGCTTCCAAGGAAGTATCTATATCCGAATGTCTTAGCTGAGCAGACAATGGCTCAACTCTTGACAAATCCTCATCCCTATAAGAGAATACAATGAATTAGATATTGTGGAAATTTAATATGAGCATAAGTTTCTTGGTAATTATAACCAGATTTCCCTTACTCATTAAATGCTTGGGCTTCTTCAATGTTCTCAGACGCATTTAATTCGGTGGATTCACAAAGAGGAATCTCTTCCCTCCAGTTGCACATATTCTGGTCCTGATCTAAAGATTTTATCAACTGATTATTGGCCTTTTCTCTCTGTGGTGTATTCATAGAAGGTGGCATATCCTGATACCATGACGCACCTTTTGCATCTACAGAACTTGACCCAGATTCTCTAGAGTATATACCAATTACTTTCTGATTCTCCTCCAAAGATTTCGAAGAAACGTGCTCTAAATCAGCTTGATTTATTACATCTCTCTTGCTAACCACGGACTCTGCTGGCTTCTTAACCGAGATCTTTACAATCAATCTTTTCTTTTGTTTGTCATTTGAAAGAGATTCCAGCTTCTGTGACGGCTTTTCCAACTGTTGCAAAGGTGATGCGCTTCTATCAGAGTCACTACTGGATGAATCATCAACTTCATCCGAAGAGCTTCCAGAAATTTTTGAAAGCAAGGATCGAGCATTTTGGGCGGCTGCTCTTTGCGGTCGTGATTCCTTGACATCAGAACATCTTCTTTTTGAAGCCTTCACACCAATTCTTCGGTTCTTGGTTCTCTTATTTCCAAATTTCGAGCTATCAATCTCATCCAAAATCCTCTTATCACGCCTTCCAGATGACGTAGCCACATCAGCCTGAGAAAACGGGAGTTAATGAATAGATAACGAAAAACAAAATCGCATAAGTCGAACAGAACGTACTCTAGGATGCTGTCTTCTTCTTTTCCGATGATAGAAATTTTCGTAAATATTTTCAACGTCACTGTCCTCGGAACTGCACTCAAGTTCATTTGACGAGTTGGAACATAGGCTTGCCCTAGCTCCATCAGAGGAAACTTCGGCATTGTACTCCGAATCATTGTCATCACTCAGAACTTCATGTTCTGGTTCCCAGAACATAGCATCTATAAACTCAGGCAGTGGCTCGATCAATCTATCCAGATCTGCCATAGGAGGCATAATATAATCTTGACCTAGACTAAAATCAGGGCCAACAGAAAGCTTTATCGACGAAGGACGCCATTCCACTCCTAATGCACCCAGTCTGCGTTGCTGAAACAATGTCTGGTCAGGTTCTGGATACGGAATCATACCTGAAAATTTTAAAACCAAGAATATGTTTCATGAATAGCCAATATCTTGCATAACTGACATCACTATAAGCTTTTGGATACAAACTTGAATCACAAAGAAGATCTTGAAGGTTCCTCCGATGGGGAAGAAGTTGAGTCTCCTGCACCATGGAAATTGTAGCTTTCAATTTAGTCGACAATGAAACTGCAAGGATATCATTCATACATCTCCGCCTTTTTAATTCGAAAAATGCATAAAAGTGTGCATGGTTCGGTGAACCCTCTTAAAAGAACGCAAAAATAACTTGAAACAAAAGAGGAGATACAAGTATTGAAACCAACCTGATCAAGAACATGTCCATTGGTATCTCGAATAAGAGGACGGTAATCACCAAGGAAGAACTTACACAAAACAAGACAAAGGATCAGAAAGTAGTAGAGGATCACTAGAAACTGTAGCCATATAATTTATAAAACAAAATGATTATGCACTTGGGACGCAAAATACGCCAACCTGGTCGTATTTAGCAGCTTTTTGAGACTCCCCTTGTCCCGTGTTTAGAAAATATATCTGGCCAACTTCATCTGAAAGCACAATAGATGTTCCATCTCTACACAGTGCCAAGGACAAAAACACCATAAGTAAATGATTCCATACACTTCACTCGACTAAATAAATGATTTACCACCAGATGTCTTGGTAAAATAAATATGAATATTGTATATCTCACTGGAAATGTATAACATGACTGTTTCCTCTAGTTTCAGACTCAAGAGTCGAATGCATGTGTTACTTAAGTCATCTGAAATCCCCGAATTCAAACAGAAAATATTGAAGATCTTATCCTGCATGTTTCATCAGTCACTTACTGTGAAAACTTTCCATCAACTAGCTTAAACCGCCCGATATCGTATACTTTGATTGGTATACCCTCCCATATCTAGAAAAGAATATCGAAGGAGGTAAGTGATGCTACTAATAAGAACAAGGACTATTCTTTGCAAAGAAAAACAACGAAACTCACATCCCAGATGATTGTTTTCCCATCATAGCCGGCGCTCATAGCAATCCGTGGATTGAAAGGGTGGACATCCAAGACATAGGACTACCAAAAGGACATAAGTGAGACAGATCATATACGATATTAGTACTTCCCAAAGCAAGTTTGGGGGTGAACTGAAAACTTGAAGATAAACGCAATAGAAATAATGGACATTCGGAGAAGTTCGACATCAAATGAGAGCCACAATGAAGCATACAATTTTTTTTTATTATAAAAACTAACATGCATCTAGCCCCAACTAAGATCTCAGGATAAGGAGTTGAAATATATGTGACTATTACCGATTCACTGTGACCTGTTAAGCAATGCACTAAGCTACCATCAGCAGCATTCCAAACACAAATCCTGCAATCTGAACAAACACCGACACGTTAACGGAAACACCAGACGTAGTTAGTTCACGTAACACAAACATGTGGCAAAAAAACACCGCTTTTAAGTGCTATGAATTTGACTAATCAAGACTGAAACAAAATGAGACTGAGAAAAATTCATCAAAAACTGAAAATCCATGCATCACAATAATTCCCCAGTGATACTTACCCATGATAGCGGCAAGTACGAAACGATTATCCAGGCTCCATACAATCATATTGACACCCCGTGGTGTTGGAAGAAACCTCTGACGTGGCCCTCCTCGAGGAGGTTGTGGCGGAAGTGGGGGAGGTGGAACCTTCAAATGATATCCTTTCACCCAGCGTCCAGATTTCCCCTGAAAATAAACATCTAGAAGGTTGTGGAAACTGATGATAAAATCATAAGTTTCTGTCATGAACTTGTGAAGCACCGTTGCACTCCGGGGTTGAATAAATAAACTTACATGGAATTTACGTGATCTTGGTGTCCATATAATTGCACTACCATCACGAGAGCACGTTACGATGTTGTCATGACAAAACCTGGTTAGTCAAACGTATTAAACCTTAACCATATCCAAAGTAAGAATAGAAGGAAGAAAGTGCAATGACTATAAGTCCAACACAAAATGAGAAACAAACCAGGAATTCTTAAACTTTGGGTAATTATCTTCCTTCAGAGTTTCAGTTGTTGAAGATCTTGGAGCCACAGCACAACCACTAAATAGAAAACACCATGTTAGGGTTTTTCCATGTTTTCTAACCACCAAAATGCGTAATCTAAGGAAGGCATCATGTTCGCTCAGAAATACCTAAACTGCACATAGTTGACATCATTCTCATGGCCACGTAGAACATCCAGCTCATGAGTCGGCTGTTCAGCATCCTCCAAGTTAGGTTTTGAGGCACTCCAAACCTGCAAGATTATGGAAATACTGACAATCAAGACTAACAAGCAAACTAAAACCTAATATCACCTACCCAGTTTCTGTATAACTAGAGGATAATTAAAGTTAGAAGTTTAACACATACCCTCGCATTGCTGTCAGAGCTACCCGTGACGAATATGGTTCCATTAGCATTGTACGCACAGCATAGTATTTGAAGATTCTGGGATGCATTGCTTGTAGATGCCGCGTTAGAAGATGTAAAATCGCTTTTTCCTAAGATAAATTTCCAATGAGTTTTATAATCGAACATACTTTTACACAAGTTACTGAACAAAATATAATGATGTGCCACCTCCTTACCAGTGCCAGAATCCGACGGACATGGAACATAGATTCTAGGAAGCCATTGAGAGTACCTAGCATCCCAGATTCGACAGGTTCCATCATCTGATGACCTACAGAGATTAAAAAAAAAAGAATAGATGACTCCAAACTAGATATCCGGGGGCGGTCTTGAACAGACAAAAACAAGTTCGAACGGAACTTGTTGAAATTTAATATATTGAACAAAACTCACGATAAAAGTTGGTAAACAGACGCCTGTCTGGGACTAAATGCAATTGCAGTAACAGCTCCAGTATGTCCCCGCAATACAGAAATTGGCATTCCATCAGGCAACCTCCACTGTCAAGAAATTCAATAATACCAAACTGACAAATCATTTATAACTGTGTAATCATTAAAAGACTTGAAAAATAATATTCTTACCACTCGAATCACAAAATCGTTTGAAGCTGATGCTACCAAAGCATTGTTTGAACTAACGGCCAAGTCTGTAATGTCACCCTACAGAAAACATGTATAGGCGAGAACAATTTTTTATAGACTGCTCAACAATACATGCATTACTACAATGGAATTCAATAGCTCACTTCATGCCCGCGGCAGCTCGCCAAGCAAAGCGCAGTTTCCATTGACCAAATTTTCACAAGCCGGTCATCGGAACCAGTGATAACATATCTTCCAGAACGATCAAATATAGCTATACAACAAGAAAGAGAAAAAGCCAAAGTGTTACCGTTCTACCCAACAAAAACATTCTGTGACAACAAATGGTGCTCCTATGATGGACATACTGCATTGTGACTTCCAGATACTATAATCAAATTGGTATAAATTTCAAGGTTGCACATGTAACAAAACAAAGTATGTATGTAATTCCGACAGACCAGAGATCCAACACAAGAGATGTAAAATGTAGATCATACCGCAGTAAACAGCATTACGATGTCCTCTGAGCTTCTTTATATTTTGCATCTTTTGAACCATTGTTGATGGTTTTGCAATAGCATGACAAGCTGAAATAATGGAAGGAGCACGGTGGTGTTTTCTGAAACCTCCTCCAATTTCTCTAAGACTCAGGCCACGCACTTGATCAGCATGCATATGCGGCCAGCGTAAGTATGATGCAACATGCCTAACTTTCTGAGACTCCATAATTTTATCTTCAGAGAAAAGAGTAATGATTAAAAATCAATGGCCTAGTGTAAGAACTGGTGAGGTTAAAGAGACTTTCCAAGTTAAACATCCCTGACGGGAAACTTAGTCTCTCCTACATGAGCTACTTCGAAAAAAAAATCCTAACATAAGTCATGTTACCTAGGATAGACTACTAAAACCAGAAGAAAAAAGTTATCATATGTACACCCTAAAGCCACTACTAGGTCTTATGGAATTCTTTCCAAGTTCCAAATCCAAAGACACAAGGGACATGTTGCTCTTAAGGCCATCGATCCAATAAACAGTGTGAGGTCGGAATCAAATCAACCGAATGGCATGCAAAAGTAAAAGAACATATACTGCTTTCCAAACATAGAAGGATAGGAGTAAGTACTTACGATCCACAAGTGAAAAGGCGCCCGATCCTAATAGCGTTGGAACATCAGCAGCATTAGGAGTATTTCCTTGGACTCTCACGTGTGAAGGAAAAGGTGGGTTTAAAATAAGTTGTTTGAGAAGCTTCACCAAGTGATCCTTTTCAATATGAGGATACCTGTCCGGAAAAGAAACATGATGACAGAAGTAATGGGAGGACCAAACACATGTTACATGACAAGTAGCAGAACATTTCGAGAACGTACGGCAAGGCCTCCTCACTCAGTAAAGAAAGAAGAAAACCATACCTCTCAACCAAGTTGTCATAAGTCAGAGGGAGCGAGATGCCATCATCGTCAGGAAGCCCAGTGAAAGTGCCACTTCTTGACCACAAGGAATGATACCTACGGGGCAAAAGCCCTTTTTCCAAAATTTCATCTCTCAGGTGCCCAAAGGTTCGATCGCAGGGGCCGGTAGAGAGAAAATGCAATATAAGGAAATAAACTTCTCTAAGGTCCATATCTACATCGGTTGACGAAGAATGGCAAACAAGTCTCTCCTGACGCTGAAGAGGAACATTTCCTTGAACACCGTTTGCCAAATTGGAACTTTCCAAACAAGGAGTAGATTTGTTTATCCAGTCCATGTTAACTCGTCCTGTGGAAGGAGACACAACTCGTCAACTAAAAGATAGGCTCCTTAACTGGAGCATGCACTACAAGTAAGTCAATTTTAGAGTAGCAACGAGAAGGGATAGACATATGACATATTCAAGCTTCCCTGTAAATAAACTAGGGTTAACCGTACCTATTCGTCATACACAGGAGATGATAATCTATCAATATACTGAAATTAACCCTGAACAAGGAGAATTTCCTTAAGGAGAGATCCCCACAAAGAAAGTTGGATCGGAGACACATCCTTAAACGCACCCTTTTATTATTTTATCACTAAGCTTGATTTGAGAATCAAAATCCCTAAGATCGAAATCACAAACTCGCTTGCATTTGGCAGCTAAAAAAAAGGGGATAAGTGAAAAAAAGAACTAACCTCGTGCAATCTAGGGTTTAGTTACCCAGCACTAGCTAGAAAAATGAATCTCGATTTCACTGTTTTGAAGGACGAAACCCAGAGAGGTGAAGAGCGAATACGAATGATTCCGATTGTAGCGAAAACGAGAAGCAACAACGTTACATTCCACCAATCGTCAGCGTCTCCTGGTACAACATCGCCAGGTCGAGCGAACAACCAAGGATGAAGGAAGGCAGTGACGCTTCTTCCTTTTATTTTTTTTACCGCAGCGAGTTTTTTTCTGGCTGATGCAAATAACAAGACTTTTTTCATAAGGAGAAAAAAAGAAACTCGGCTACGTATGTATTATTAGACGGATATACCCTTTACTTACTCTGGCATCTTCCCGAACCGGCTGAAACTCGTAAGGGTATACACGACCTTTCTTGTTAATGACGGACGGCTGGGCAAAAACATATGTCTACTTATGTTTTCTTAAAATTCGTTTTTAGTTACTCCACCCCATGAGAATTTTTTTTACCGGTGAACTGATACAGAGAAAGTACCGATGCAATTCCCGTTAATCTCTACTTTTCTTACCGCCAAAACATATATAAGTGAACCAATTCAAACTTGCGAAAACAAACACAAATCATGCCTCTTTTGGGTATTAAAATAAAAACCATAATCCATCTGATTAAAGGTCATAAATTTTCTAACAATTTTTTTTTTTGTTATAGATCTTTGTAACATTTCGGTTTTCAAATTCAGTTTAGTTAGATCACGATTTGTTTCACTTAATCATTGTGCTAAATGTTTCTTAGTTAGGACCGTGGGATGGCCATGAAATTGTTCTATATGCCGAATAATACATCGGCCCATTTTAACAAAGTCCAATATGTTTCGCAACTGATAAGTATTGAGAATTCGGAAAAAAAAAAACACAATGCCAAAAGAAATCTATACATATGGGCTGACCAAAAAAATACTATACTTTTATTGACCTTTTAATTTTATTAAGAAACTTTTGATTAACTGGCCAATTTGACAGAGCGTTAGTAGAGTTAACGGATTTTTTTGAAGGCATTAAGTCAACGTTAAATTTGGGCGTTATGATAAAACGACGTCGTTTTACATATTTTTATTTTAAAAAATAAGGTGTGAAAACATGCTCTCAGAGATTCGAACTCGTGCACTTAGGGACAATGATAGTGGTTTTTAACATTCTCTCATCCGAGTTAAATGAAAATAAAAAGGCATAGACACCTAGCTTCGAACCATGGTTAACTGGGTCAAATGACATGGTAATTTACCACTAGGATAGAGTTACTTTCAATGTATTTGCTAACATATTTAGTTTTATTGAGTGCTTATTGAATAAAAAATCTCTAAAAAACTTAAAAATACCTTTAAATTACAAGAAAATGAAAAATAAAGAATTTTTTTTATAAAATTAATTTTGAAATTAAAATTTAAACTAAAATTTCATTTTTCTTTTAAAAAATCAAAATCTTCCAAAATTTTCATTTAAAATGAAAATGCTTAAATAATTATTGTACCCATTATGAATGCGATTTTAATTTTAAGCTGATAATTGTAAATTTAATTTGCTTGCCTTTTATTTTAATTTTTAAATTTTTGGATTTGTTTTAAATTTTTCGATTTATTTTTCATATTTAGTAAAAAAATAAATTATTTAAAATTTAATTTAAAATTAAACTTTCTTGAAAATTTTGGAAGATTTTTGATTTTTTAAAAAGAAAAAAGGAAATTTTGTTTTTAATTTTAATTTCAAAATTAGTTTTATAAAAAATTCTTTATTGTTTCAACTTTTTGTAATTTTAAAAGTATTTTTAAGTTTTTGAGAGATCTTTTATATTCAATCAGTACTCAATAAAACAAAATATGTTAGTAAATACAACGAAAGTAACACCAGCCCAGTGGTAAAATACCATGTCATTTGACCTAGTCAACCTGGGTCCAAATCCAGAGTCTACGCTTTTTATTTTTATTTTTGAATCATGTAAAAACGTCGTTTCATCTTATTTGAAAACGACGCCGTTTCACTTAATAGCAAGATTTAACGACAACTTAACACTGTCTAAACTGCGGATTAACAGTGTTTCAAATTGGCCAGTCAATCAAAAGTTTCTTAATAAGATTAAAAAGTCAACAAAGTATAGTATTTTTCTGGCCAGGGTCGAGTACAGGTTTCTTTTGACAATTCGTGCAAAGTTTGTGTTTTTTTTAGCTGAATTCTCAAAAATAAAGAATTTGGCAAAATTGACTCAAAAACTTGAATTCAAACACAAAAGTAACTTCTGATTATCTTAAAACTTCTGTTTATCTTAAAAGTTTTGGAATTTTGTGGGATGGTCCTTGTATCCGTCAACAATAATTTGTACACGACGGTTTTCCAGATCCACTGTAATGGTCCTTCCAATTGCGTTCCCAATACTCTCAAAAGTTGACACCGTCCTGAACTCCGATGAAACTCTGAGGACCCTCACCCAAAAGGTAATCTCTGACGGGAAGGTCTGAGCCTTTTTTGGTTTCCACCGTGCCAAAGCACCCATCCAATAATCAAAATGGTATGGTTGTGAGGCGAGAACTCCATCAATATCTTCCTCAGACGGGAAGACATTGAAATTTGCCAAGTCCCAAATCCAAACCCACCACACGATTCTCCAAATGCCAGATCTTTGGAAGGTTCATGATTAACACCTTCATGTCTTGTTCCTCCGGATTCATGCACCTTCCAATCAAGGTTTTGGAAAAGGTTTTGATAAGCTCTGAGTTGTCGAAGTGAGGCACCGAGATCTTCAATCTCTTACGCATGCCTTCACCACTCTTCATCTCTCCAGAGTTTCCACTCAGCTGGCTCTGCATCGTATCAAACCAAAGCAAAATGAAGATTCTCTGTTTGTGTAGATGATACGAAAAGCTACCCAAAATGTAATACTACACCAAATTATCCTCCTTCGCCTTTTATATTGAGTTTCTTTTTCCCTCCCAACTCTACACGATACAGCCATAAATATTATGTATTTCATCCTCAATAAATACCCAGCACCCCGAATTCAATCTAATCCCCAAACAAATTGTGTTTGCCAATCTTTCATGATTCTCCCATATAACGAATCCTCCCTTGTTTCTACTGAGAAAACCAAAAAGGATCCTCTAATAAGTAGAAGATTACTTTGCGATGATTTTACCATGGTCTTAATGATGACCCGATTCCAGACCAAAACTTCAAACCTTATAGAATTCCAGAGATCCTGAATCTTCGTCTTCCCTTTTACCGGATCCCCCAGTGGAAAAGAGTTGTAATCACATCTCTTTTGATTTCCCACATGTCTGTTTTCCTTTCAATCTCAAGAGAAATCAAGAACTAGACCCCACTGCAGATCTCTTTCTCTTTCCCAATTCCCTGAATCGAGTATCTGAGGAAAGTCTTGTGTTAAAATCTTTTCCGATCACCTGTCGATCCCGATCGCCTCTTATCCAATTTCCTTTTCCAATACCTGGACCCCATCGCTTCTTCACCATCGAAACCTAGATCTCCATCGCCGTCACCTTTGTCTTCGAGAGAGTTTTTTTGGAATAAAATATTTGGTTTTGTGATTTTGTGTATATAAATATTTGGTTGGTACAATTATCATTTGATTATATTATGTTATATATAACTTTCCTAGTTCACAATATTTTATGGTTCAAATATATATATATATATATATATATTTTTTTTTTGAAATTAACATTGCTGTATTGTGAAATAAATAAGAAATATAAACATGTTAAATTGTGATCGATTCAAAGTTACATAAAAATATGAGCATAACAAAAATCTATTTAAAAGCTCACTGAAATATATCAAGTCTACAAAAAAAACTCAACTAAACTAGTTTTAGTAATGTATGTTTTTTGTTACAACATCCATTTTCAGAGATTAAGCAATAGCTGTGATGTTTCAAAAAAAAAAAAGCAATAGCTCTGATTCGGAAAATTTAGAATTTATATGGATAAAAAGAAATAAAATATTATTATATATAATAATATATTGATATCTAATAATATAATGATTGGTGTTGAGGCAGTTATTGATAGAATAAAAGTCTTTATGACGTTTGTTTATGGTGAGCTTGTTGTAGAACGGAGGGATCTAGTTTGGGAACGTCTTACGTGTTTCTCCACTACAAAATCTGGACCTTGGTATAAGAAAGGAGATTTTAATGAAAGAACTGGTCATAATGAGAAAGAGGGAGGTAGACAACATTCAGACAGCTATTTTCTACTGTTTAAACAAATACTAAGTGATTGTGGGATGCTGGAATTTCCATTTACTGGAAATATGCTTTCTTGGATAGGAAACATAGTTGGTCGGAACATGTTGGGGTCAAAATTGGTATGACGGAAAATAAAAATATGTTTTATAAAACACGAGAAGTTGTTTTATAAAATTCTAAGGACTTTCTGAACAAAGGAAATCCACGCGAAACTTGGAAATTGTCATCTCGGAATAACGAACGAAACAATCTCCGATTACACGATTCCCAAGTTAAGCAAAAAAATTGAAAAAAACCGCATCAGCCACACTACGAGCAGGTTCAACCGAACCACTTCGATGTGCGAAAGCCGTAAGGCGAGCTGGTTTGGCCAGACCAGCTCGTCGTACAGCGAGATGAACCAACACGGTTCGGCTCGCCGTACATCGAGCTGACCGTCCCGAGCCTCGCTCCCCCGCATCCTCAACGCAAGGCATACGTCCTTCGATTCGATCATGCTCTGAACCATGGTCGAAACGTCTCTCGTTTCATCTCGATCCGTCTTACCATTCGAGTTTTAGGATAAAAATCGTAAAAGTCTTCTTTTCACGTAAGAATTCAGAAAGATCGTATGAAACGACAATGATTAGACGGAACATCGTACATTGTCATACTATACGGTTAACTCGAGAAGTCTTAAAAAAATGGCATCGTATCAGGAAATGATCTCATCTAAATCGTAAAACGGTTTTTATCGCAAAACGGCTCGGAAAGTCCTAAAACGCGATAAAAACCTACCCACGGTTTTAGACGAAGTCCAGCCCAAAGATACAATGACGGTTTGACTATTTACTCGCAGAAAGAAGATAAATGTCAAGTTTGAAGATAAGTAGAATATTTCCGAAGAAAAATGGAAAGATCAAGATAAATGGAAGATTTCCGATAGGCTCGAATCTGGGCGAAAAGGAAGGACTACACTACCTAAGGAGGGAGTATATAAGCAGAAGGCCAATGACAGAAGAAGACACACGATTTCAGAGCTCTCACCACCAAAACTTAGCACTTAGGAATATTTCCATTTTTGTTATTGATCTGCGTCTCAACTAGGGTTTAGACTTAGGTTGCTAGAATTAGGAAACTCGCCGTCAGCTTTTGTAGCCAAGGATTTACCTCATTGTACCACTCTTACGCATAATCAGAATAAGACTCCTTCTTGCTCTCAATTTTTTTTTTAACATCTTTTACTTATTCTCATCGTTTACTTGATTGCTTGTGTGCGGTTCCGCAGATAGCGGGTCCTCTGGGAAATTAGGGTTTTCCCTAAGTTCCTTAATTTACAAAAATCGACATGGGTGAATTTCGGTTTCCACAGTTTGGCGTTAGAAGGAGGGGGGGGGGGGTCGGATATATCTTACACTCAGGCCGCAGCACGCTCGATCAAGTACGATGTCTGATGAATAACAAACTCGGGTCGAAAGCGACAACATTGACAGTACACCACCACCAGATGTGTCTGCGGTTAACGCTAACGCTAACACCGAGACCTTCGAGAAGATGCTCGCCGACTTCAACAAGAATTCGGAGGAGCAGGAAAAGCTTATCGGTTCACTCGAAAAACATGTCAAAACCCTAACTGCGAAAACTAAAGCAATTCGCCCCCACAGAACTACTAAAATCCGCGGAAGGAGGCTTGATTTCGCGACTCCTATGGATCTTCCCAGAACCGAGCAGGGAAATCTGCTGGAGCAAAACTCTGAAATGATAACCCTGACGCGACGCTGAACGAATCAAATAAATCTCCTACTCGCGGACAGGAGACCGAACAAGACGGTGTCGAAAGGATTAACCTGGAAACAAGCGACCAATCCGATCCGTCATAAGAAGACGCAGACGTCCATCCGAGGAGGAGGAAAAATCGCAGCCCTCAGCCGGAATCCTCTCCCGAGCGTTCTCTTACTGAGGAAGAGGAGGATCTCTACTGCGTGCAACGCGCAAAAACGGCCGAGGAACGATCTCAAGTTACTCGCAGCAAACGCCGACAAGGTCGGAAAACTGCTGGCGACCTAACTGAGATTCGCGATCTCCGTGATTACCAGCACCACGCCCGAGATAGATCGGCTGCTATACAAATCTCAGAAAACGCCTTTGACGGCTCACATCACCGAGGTCAAGCTACCCGATCATGGAAAGCTCAGAGTGCCGACTTACGACGGGATGACCAATCCCAAAGCATACCTGCAAGCCTTCCAGATCAACATGGGACTAGCCAAGCTCAAGGATGGCGAAAAAGACGTGGGCTACTGTCATCTTTTCGTCAAAAACCTAGAAGGTGGAGCGCTCGAGTGGTTCGCCAAGCTTAAGTGGAATTCAATCGGGAGTTTCCGCCAGCTTGCTTCCGAATTGCTGAAGCAATACTCGATGTTTATAAATAGGGAAACTTCCGACGCCGACCTCTGGAGCTTATCCCAGAAGGAAGACGAACCTCTCCGCGATTTCATGAGCAAGTTCAAACTTATCATGGCTAGGGTTAGCGGAATAAGCGACAGGGCCGCCATCGATGCGCTCAGAAAATTGCTCTGGTTCAAGTCAAATTTTCGAAATTCTCGAGAAACCGTGGACGATCCAGGACGTGCTCCATAAAGCTACCTATTACATAACCATCAAAGAGGAGACTAAAATCCTGTCTGAACAACATAGGCCGGCGAAGTCGTCCACAAACGACATCACGTCCGAGCAAAAGCTGAGAAAGAAAAACCCTCGTAACGACAAATTCGTCCATCACGAAGAACATGATCTCCAAGGGGCGAACAACTATGCCATCCATTCTGGATCGGAGCAGGGGCGAACTACGGGGAACACGTGGTCGAGGAATTCGAATTACAACGAAAATTCGTTCTGCAATCTCCACCAGACTTGCGGGCATTCTACCGTGAACTGCAAAGTTCTCGGCGCCAGACTGGCCGCAAAGTTGCTCGCAAGAGAACTCTCCGAGGTATCCAGCGTGAAGGACCTCATCCGCGATTCGGATCGCCCCCCCGAAAATCAATAGGAACTCACGAGCGGAAACTCCACCTCAAGGGAACCAGCCGGGCCAGAAACGTGGACGAAGACAAGACGAGAAAGGTAACAACGCTAACTGCAGAAGGGTCAATATGATCATCGGCGAATCGCAATACTACAGCGATACCATCTTGTCTATCAAGTCCTACCAACGAAAAGCTGAAACCGGTTCGAGTTGGAACACATCACTGGATGACACTCCGAAGGGAGTAATCGCTTTTGATGACACGGACACTGGCGGATTCGATCAACCACACGCCGATCCTCTCGTCATCAACTTTTTCATAAGTGACTTTAAAGTCGCCCAAATCCTGGTCGATACCGGAAGCACCATCAACGTAATCTTCCCCAACACGTTGGTGCGCATGGGAATTGATTTATCGTAGGTGAAGCCAAAACAAAAGCCGTTAACCAGTTTTTCCGGCGAAACGGCTATGACTCTAGGATCGATCCGGCTTCCGGTCGCCGCAAAAGAAGTGACGAAAATCGTTAACTTCGCAGTCGTCGATTGCACAGCCATCTACAACGTGAACATGGGCACACCTTGGATAAACTCCATGAGAGCGGTTCTATCGACGTACCACTTAGGCAAAAGGTTTCCAACCCCTACGGGAGTCGCGGAAATTTGGGGATGCCAGAGACAGTCGCGGTTGTGCTTTTTAGCTGAACATAACCTAAAGCAATTGGTGGTCACAATCGTGAAACCGAAACGGGTGAAGTTAACATCGCCACCCGCGGAAAACAACCCCAAATCAGCAACGGTCGAGAAGCAGGAAGCTTCCGAACACATCGCTACTACCCAACCGGAGGAGAAAACCCGGAAAAAGACATCGATTCAGCGACTCAAGCGATCGACGAAGTGAGTCTCGGAACAATATCGAAAATATTTGCGATAAAGAAAAATCGAGAACACAAGTAGCAGCAATAGAGAACACGTCCTCATTGCTCGCCAACTGATCCTATCACTGGTCAAGTCATTTATACAGCTCAAGAAACCCGCTCAAAGGTTTCGCAACTGGATCTTGATGAAATAACATTTGGTAAAACTCCGTAAGTGATTCCAAGAAACTACCACCGAAGAATCAAAAACAAAGTAGAAAATTCTTCTCGAAAATCTGCGGAAATATTGTTATTTACTAAAATCATCACCTGTTACTTATGCAAAAAATCCTTCGTATATTCAGGACCATGTTATAATGAAGCAACTTTCGAAAATAAACGTAACAGGTTTTGCAAAAAATACTTTCCTTATAGGAAAAACCAAGCTATACGTTCCGACACTGGACGACCAATCTGAACTTTGTTTCCATGCATCACGATTTAAAAATCTCATTCCGTAGCCTTGCGGTTCACGAGCATCTGCTCTCATTCCTCTCGATTACATCCGGGAACGAAACAATCCCGCAACTGACTTCGCACGGGCTCGGCAGCGAGCTTCTTAATCTTCGTCTCCCTCGGGCAAAAAAGAAAACAACTTCCATACGAACAAAGGAAAGAGTATACAAAACTTTCACTGTATAAATCAAACCTAAAAACGGAAAAACCTTTTCTACGACTATAGACATACTTGGCTATGCGGCTGAATGCAACCTTCACGCCAAGCCAAAACATTCAATGGAAGATGTAATCTTATCAAAAACCGACTAAGTTTTACATTCTCTCGACTCACTCTATTTCCAAAGCAGGCTTAAGACAAAACCCTCCCAACACCGCGCAATATCTTTGAGCCCGCAAACGTTTCTAACACGAAATACAACATATAAAATCAAAACCAATCTTTGGCACTGCGAGACGTCGCAGACGCCTGAAGAATAGTTTTTCGACACAAATACCTTCCTCGATAAAGTCATTTTCTTTGAAGACCTAACAGTCCAACTGCGACCATAAAATACGCACAAGATACGAATCCTTCACGAAGGCCCAAACAACGGTAGCATCTTCCACTAAGTTTGTTGATGATCACAACAAATTCGCAACAGTCCTAAAAAAAACTTAAGTTATCTAGTAGAGATAGCTCTCATTCACCCGACACAAGGGTAATAGCGCTATAAAGAAATCCAAAACTTAAGTTGTCTTCATGAAGTTCTTCGTGCTGTTTCTAGAAGCTAAAATATTAATTAGCTTCATAGCCTCTTGTGGATTCCTGGTGTTGAAGTTGCCTTCACTAGCTGTATCAAGAGCTCTCTGATAATTCAATGTGATGCCTCTGTAGAAAGTGCAAAGAAGTTTCACTTTGTTGAAACCGTGGTGTGTGCAATCTCTTTGGTAGGACTTGAATCTGTTCCATGCATCTTTGAATGGCTCTTCAGGGTTCTGAGTGAATGTAGCAATCTTTTTCCTCCATTCTTCAGCGCGTGACTCATCAAAGAAGTTATGCAGGAATGCGTTCTTGATGTCACTCCAGGTTGTGAGAGAACCTGGTGGTAGTTGTCTAAGCCACTGCAAAACTTCTCCAGATAGAGAGTACTTGAAAAGCTTGCAGAGAAGATAGTCTTGAGGGACTCCATTGGCTTTTATGACGGTTATGAGATCCTCGAACCTCTCCAGATGGTCCATAGGATGCTCACTGGACAACCCACAGATGGGTATTTGCCCTACAAGGGTGTAGTACTGCGGCTTAAACTCGAAATCTCCTCTCTGAATAGCAGGAGGGCGGATGGCTGATCGGTTGGAATAGAACTGATCTGGACGGTTGTAGTCAGACAAAGATCTAGCTTGGTTAGCCTCTTCTACAGGTTGAATGATGTCTGTAGATGCAGTCTCTTGCTCAGGTATGATCTCCTTTTGAACGTTCAGCTTCTGACCTGCTGCATTACGCAGGTGACCATCTCGATCACGCAGGTCTCCATTCTCATCGGTAGTGAGAATAATAGGCACTACCATGTCTCGCCGGTTAGTATCGATTGATGTAAGATGAGGTATATAGATCGATGTCGGATGAAAGGTATCGGTCGAGGAACGGTTGTTGATGTCGTGCGATGTGACGGTGAGAGTATCGGTCGACGTTGAAGGTGTCTCGGTCGACTGAGGTAGGCAAGTATCGGTCGACAGGGATGTGTTGATGTCGATCGATGAGGAGCGTAGGTCTTTGCGGATGCTACGTTCCAAGCCGCGAGGATCTTCTGAGTACAAAAGGTGTTTGTTCTTGTTGCTTCTAGTACTGCTGGGCATGTACCTGAAAAAGACAAGAAAACGTTTTTGGTGTCAGAATATAATTAAACTATAAAAGAAAAATAACCAAGACCTAATCAGATTAAATCTAATGTTATCAAAGTTCCCCGGCAACGGCGCCTAATTTGATATCACTCAAATGTTTAACCCTAAGAAGTGAATTATTCTCTCAAATAAGAGGTTGAGTTGTAGTACTTAGGGATCGAATCCACAGGGAACTAAGGAACACAATATATATAATCCTAAATGATTATGCTAGGTTGAATAGGTTTAAAATAGTAAAATTGCAGTTTTGTAAGCAATGGTAAGTTGCTTAAGAGAATGGTTTTAGGTTTGAAAACAATAAAAGAAAGTAGTTAGATTCAAGATTGCTATTCAGATAATCAGGATTATAATGCTATGAATGTTTTAATGAATTGCTTGCAAGATATATGAGAACTTCGATTCTTAGATAGATCTAATAGCAGTCGCTAAATAGACACATCCATTGATCTCATTGCCAGCAATATCGACCGATGGTAAGATCCCCATGTCGGACGATATAAGTAGCTATCGATCAATAACTCTATAGGAGTATCGATCGATATAGCATAAGATAGAATCAAAACTGTGTTCACCAAGATCATAGACCGGCTCTCGCACAACCCTAGAGGATCTAAGCTCATGCCAAATGATTTCAGGACAATGATTAACAAGTTAAATCACATCCATGATCATACTCTAGATAGCTACTCCAGAGTAAGCATTAGGGTTCATTTGGATAAAGAATATCAACAATTCAACATTCCATAGTTGGGGCTAATCTCTCATAACTATATGAACCCTAAATCTAACAAAGAAATCTACTCAGACATAGCTGAGAGATTCATAACAACAAGGTAGTAGTAGAAACTCATAGATTGGAAGATTGAACTTTTGGTTCTTGGAACAACAAATCTCTTTGTGTGTTTCTTCTAAATCTAGAATTCTAAAACCTTTAAGAAATTAAGATGAAAAGAAATACTTTCCCACTGATCTGCCATGGATTTTACCCACTTTCAGTCATGGTATATAAGTGTTTTATGATCTAATTGTTATGTTTTAGAGTATACAATATATTTATAGGTTCATGAGTGATTTGGAAGAAAGTGATGATTTTGGAGTCCTTTTGGAGATAAGAGGATTTTCACCTGAGGTGACCATCGAGTAGACCGAAGGGTCGACATTTAGAGATCATGATTGATCGATGTACACCTTGTGACATCGAACGATATGTGTAACACGCAGAGACATGGTTTTGGTCCAGGCGGTTTTAAACCCAAGTCTTCACAAAATTACATTATTGTCCCTGACGAGTTTTTAACCTAAGTATTAATAGCTTTGCCAAGTGTTGACGGGAAAGTGTACTTTTAAATATTTTTGTTTTCATACCTAAAAAGTTGGAGAGAAGATTCAAGACTTTTACAGGCTTGTAATTGGAACTCCTACGTTACATCTATTCTATCTATGCAGTTTTCTTATCTTATTGTTATTATGAATTGCTTAGATATGTCTGCGTAGTTCTACTGTCAGATTTAGGGTTCAGATAGGTTATGAGGGATTAGCCCCAAATATGGAATTGTTAAGTTGTGGTATTCATCAATAAGATTGATCTTAATGCTTGTGTTTTAGAGTAACTAACTAGAAACCTGATGTGTTAGAATAATTAGACACAATGCGACCGCTTGGTCTATTATCTGAACTAGTCTTAATTGAACTAGGATTTCTAGAAAAGGCGACAGCTGATCTTGGAACCTAGTGAGTAGTTAATCAACCCGTGCAAAGCTTGACTAGAAGTGCGATCGATCGTTATTCATATAGAATAATCGATCAACGCTTGCGTAAGGTGCATCAATTGATACTCCTCTAAAGTCATCGATCGACACTTTCTGTTGGTCAACATGCGACAGCCGAGACCAATAGATCTAGTCAATAGAAGAGTCTAAAACACGACACGTCAGTCGACTTTTACTCCAGTTGAGTTCTAATATATCCTCCAACCTAGCACCTATATCTCAATAATCCTGACTACCTGAATAGAAACCTTAAGTTTAGATAGCTCCTAATATCGTTACAAACCCACTTCAAACCAACTGAACAACTACCTTGTTCAACACTGTCTTTCAGTTTAAACATCTTCGACCTAGCTTAATCATACTGATTAGATCTATTGCGTACCCTAGATTCTTGTGGATTCAATCCCTAAATACTACAACTGAACCTCTTATTTGAGAGAGTAATTTACTCCTTAAGGTAATTTGAGTGATATCAAATTTGGCGCCGTTGCCGGGGAGCTTTGACCACCATTAGATTTAATCTTAAGTCTAGGTTATTTTATTTTTATTTATTTTTTTTCTTACTTTCTAAAATTTGTTTTTGCTTTTGTTCTTTCAGGTGCATGCCCGGCAGTACCAGAACCAATAAGGAAAAATCACTGCTATTCTCAGAAAATCCTGCTAGATTGGAACATTGAATCCACAAAGAAAGACGCTCTGCATCAATCGATAACAACACTTGTTCATCGACCGATTTTCGCACCACACCGTCGAGAGAAACTACTCTTTCGTCGACCATAATTCTTCATCCGGCATCGATCGACACATCCGTTTGGACATTGATTGATACTTAACCGGAAAATATGGTTGCGATACTGATTCTCAGGTAGAACGAGAATGGGGACCTGCATGACCAAGAAGGTCATCTATGTAATGCAGCATGTCAAAAGATAGGTGCTCAGGGGACTGTAATCTCTGAACCTGATACTGAAGCTGCAGGAACTGCAGAACCTGTAAATTAGGCTGCTCGACTAAGAATGTTGGCTGATTACAACCGTCCATATCAGTATTACGCCAACAGATCAGGTATACGCTCTCCAGCTATCCAGAGAGGCGATTTTGAGCTGAAGCCCTAGTACTACACACTCGTGGGTTAGACACTCTACTGTGGGTTATCTCCCGAGCATCCTATGGACCATCTGGAGAGTTTTGAGGATCTTATATCTGTTATTAAAGCCAATGGAGTCCCTGCGGACTATTTACTATACAAGCTTTTCAAGCACTCACTTGTTGGAGAAGCTTCGGATTGGCTTAAGCAGCTACAACCAGGATCTCTTACATCTCGAGCAGAGATAAAAAACGCATTCTTGCGTAATTTTTTTGATGAGTAAGATTGCTACATTCACTTAGGAGCCTACAGAATCATTCAAGAGCTCATGGATCAGATTCAAGTCTTATCAGAGAGATTCTCCACACCATGGATTCAATGAAGTGCAACTGGTCAACACCTTTTACAGAGGCATCACTTTGCAGTATCAGATGGCTCTAGACACAGCTAGTGCAGCAAACTTCAACACTAGGAATCTAGAAGAGGCTGTGAGACTCATTGAGAACTTGGCATCTAGCAGTAGCACCAAGAACGCTGATTATGAGAGAAGGAAATCTGCTGCTCTCCTTGGGAAGGAACAAAAAGAAGAGGTAAAATCTAAGTTGGATAATGTCCATAAGCTTCTCAAAAAGCAGATTTGCTTTGCAGAAGATGCAGAAGCTATAGGTATGGAAGACTACACAGAAACATAGGAAGATTTGAACTTCATTAGTGGTACTGGATTTCATAGGTCTGGAAACCAGTATGGAAACATAAACTTCTATGGGAATGGACATAGAAGTACTTTCAACTAGATTTCACAGTACCAAAAACCCTACAACAACAACAACAAGAGATTGGAAGCTCATCTTATCAGAATCCACCACCACAGGCTCAGGAGAGCAAAATAGAAGCTATGTTTGATCAGGTTCTTGAAGGTCAGCAGAAGTTAACTGTGAATTTTAATGGGAAGATTGATTTTGTCTACATCATCCTGAACACAAAGTTTGAGACTTTGAGCACTCATGTAAAGAAGCTAGAGATGCAAGTTGTTCAGACATGAGAGGCTGTTAAGAGGCATGAAACCTTAGGAAAAAGGATAGGAGGTGAGACAATGAAGCACCACAGAGGCTGTTAAGAGGCAGGAAGCCTTAGGAATGAGATTTCAAAGTTGAAATCTCCATGAATTTTGGCAGATCACAATGGTGTCGATCAGCACCAAGTGACTACCATCGACCGATGCATTCCACTGGATCACGATTGATAAGTTATTCTCAGCACTGGTCAACAACTCCAAAAAAGTATTTTGCATCATGCAATGCTGTGAAAAACATGACCCACGAGGGAGTTCACGGCAAAATACCCACATCCACCCAAACCCTTTCACGTCAACATCGATCGATCCATATCATCAGCCATCTATCGATACCAGGAGACAAATGACGTTCGATACTCAAAAGCACCCATCGATCGATGTGCACCTATTACTTACCGAGTACAGTCATCACCGATTGATGAAGCACGACTTGTAGCACTCAAGCACCCATCAATTCATTTACCTAACCCACCAGATGACATGTTCACACGTTCAGACTATGCACTAGAGCATATGGAAGTTAACTGAGCCAAAATGGAAAGACCTTTCAGAAAAAGGAAAAAGAAGGTTCTTAAGTACCTTAAAAGGAAAGTTAATGATAATGAACTGAATAGTTTAACTAAACGAGTCTTTAGGATTTCTATACATAAACTATTCGAGGAGGCTTACTATACCCACATATTGTGGATTTTGTTCAGTGAAACAAGTGAAACAGAACAAGACATTTAGAGATTCTTCAATCAGATTAGAGAAAAGATGAGGAACACTTACTTTGAAGAAGAAGAGTGATCCATAGAAGTTTGCAATACACTGCTTGGTCAAAGGTATCGAATTCCCACATGCATTATGCGATACATGAGCTTCAGTTAGCATCCTACCTAAGGTTATGGCAGATCAACTAGATCTGAAGATAGAGTCGTCAGAAGAATCATTCACTTTTGTGGATTGTTCCAAAAGGAACTTGGGAGGAATCATCAGAGACATGGAGGTACAGATTGGTAATACCTTAGTCCCAATTGATTTCCACGTTTTGGATATCAACCTGAACTGGAAATCTTCTTTACTTCTTGGAAGAGCATTCATGGCAACTGTTGGAGCAGTTTGTAAAATATTGTGCTCCAAACACAGCAGATGCAGACACTAATCCAAACTAGTCTAAAGAAGAATCAGATTCCACTGACAAAATAGCGACTGCCACAAGAGGTGGTAGTCCGGATTTTGGTGACCATGAAGATCACTCCAAGATTATGAGATCATTTCTCTGGTTAGAATATTTTGCCTCTCTCACCATTCCCGATCAGAATACAAAACCTACAAAATTTAAGATTAGCTGACTCGGTTTGTTGAATGGTTATGTTTTTTTTTTCAGAGGTCTTTGTGCCTTGTTTGGCCACCAAAGGCAGATAAAGCATTCAGATGCACGTGCAGAGACAATGCAGCACAAACTATTTGTAACACCTGATTCTTCCAAATAATATTATAAAATAATAATCTCCGTAAATACTGAATTCAATAAAAATACTTAAGAGTCAACATATTTCATTTTACAAAAGTCCAATACATAAGTCGGCCCAAGGCCAAATACATAACATCCGTGATAACGTCAACAACATAAACCGTAATTCTGAAATACGAAATAACTTAAACGATAAAACTCCAAAAGTCTTATAGGGACCAATAACGATAAACACAATAAAATACGATAGAAGCCCCAAAATCCCAATAGCACCAGTCCGATATGATCACTTATGCTCGTCGGTCTCACCTGAAAGGGGAAGAGAGAGGGGTGAGCAACATGGGAGTCGCTCAGTGAGATATGGGATGCTTCCCCAAAGTCCATTGACCCGGACATAGGACTTCGAATAAATATAAATTAATTCTAATACACGTCAAACACGGTACCTAAAATACCCAAACAACAAAAAATGGTCCTAGAGAGGTGCACAGATGCTGCCCACTAACAGGCCAACAATGCTGGGAAAGTGCCCAGTAACGTTTCCCGAACAAGATTTATCAAACATAACAGACTACGACCCAGCCGGTCGACTGCAGCCGTCCGTAGCCCCCATACAATCTGGCATACAGAAGTACCTCTCTTTATCCGGCCAAAAAATTCTAACTAAATAATTTACATTAAGTGAAGAAAACGTGTTGAACCATCTAGCATCCTAATTTCATTTTAAGCAGAGAACCTAAATAACTACACAAGCAATGACAGACTCGATTTCACATAGACAGAACATATTAGAAATAAAATTATATATATTTAAAGTCCTAAGCTGCATACGAGAAGTTCAGGAATAGACCCTCACCTTAGCAATATGGGAAAGTGGTATTTATGAACTTCATCTGCTCAAATTGATCTCAAATCTGAAATCAGATCAAAATTTCGAGTTAGAAAGTCCTTCGAACGGGCAAAAACGGGTGCCTACGAAAACATCTACCAGTCAACTCTGACCCAAGCCGGTCAACCCTCGACCAGACTGAAATTGAATTGAACCAACCGGTTTTTCTTAACCGGATTTGATTTCAATTGAACCAAATCTAAATCAATTTAAAACAGGCTTACTCCTAACCAAAAATCAATTCTAATAACACACGGGTTTAATTCTAACCGAACTAAATCAATATAAACCTTAAATTATTTAATCAAACCGGCTTGACCAGTCTTCGGTTTCACTCGCTGAGTTGAATCAGCTTAGTCACTGGCGAGTCAGCGAGTCAACCGCGAGTCATCAACGACCGGTCGCCGGTGGTGACGGTGGATGGTGGTGACGGCTTACTTGTGGAGACGGTGTTTGGCGGCGGCGACAATTTCCGGTGGCGGTGCATAAAATGCACGCGTGTGTTCAGCGAATCTTCCGGAAGCGCGTCCGGATTGGCCGAACTGCAGTTGAGGCGTGGTTGGTAGGCTTTCATGCACGAGATTCTCAACGGTTAGGAAGATATCAATGATTTACTGAACGAATTCGAAACTCAACTTAAAGTATGCGGCGGTTTCCGACGATTTCTTCCGACTGTAAACGGTCATGACGAGGCCGGTGTGGTGGCCGAAGTGGCATGGCCGGAGCTCCCTCCAGTGGCTACATCTCTAGGTTTCATGTTTCCTCTTATCTCTCTCTCTCTCTCTCTCTCTCTCTCTCTCTCTCTCTAACCTCTAACTATTTTTCTTTGGTTGCAGAAAAATAAACAGATAGGGAAATGGTGGGTTTTAAAACCAACCGAATGGGCCTTCTGAAATGATTTGAGCCTGTGGCAATGGCACGTAGCATGCTAACAAGTTTTGAAACCAAAATCAGGTCGTTACAATTCTCCCCCACTAACAAGAATTTTTCCCCAAATTCGAGCAATCTGTTGACTGCCAAAAATCATCATAAAAAATTCCAAATAATCAATCCGCTCGGTCTCTGAGGTCTTCTCCTGAACTCTAACTCTCTCTCTCTCAACAAACTCTAACATACACGGTTCCCATTCCATATAATGCTTCCACTTGACGATCTATAATCTTCACGCTGACATGATGCATATAATCTCACTGATGTCATATGGCGACTACTGCAAAATGAATTCTGGTTCTTTCACGACTTTCCATAAAGCAACATCTGAAAAATATGATAACTCTATTGATATTTCCACTCTGTAAGCAATTGCTCCAATCTTTTCCACAATGAAATATGGTCCAATATATTTTGGTTTACGCTTTTTTAGCTTCCAGGTCTTATAACCTCCCTGAAATGTCCTTATTTTCAGATATAAATCTTTATGGCGCTCATCTGCAAAACTCCTCTGGCGCTCATGGCCTTTCCAATGCCAACCTTGAGCATGTCCATTTGCTATACCGTGTCTGGAACAATTCATGGCCCTATAACTTTCTGCTCCCCCAATTTTGTCCAAAAAGATAGAGTACGTCAAAGTCTATAATAAAAAGGCTCATACCGTGATATCTCAATACCTTAACTATAGCTGTCACTCTGGGTAAACTCTGCTAGAGGTATACGCTTCTATAGCTTCCTTTCCATTGTAAGACACAATCTATGAACATATCCTCAAAAGTCTAATGGTACTCTCTAACTGACCATTTGTCTCCGAATGATAAGTAATACTCATATAGACCTTGTCCCAAGCGCTTTATGAAAGACTCTCCATAATGAATACATGAATTGACATCCCAATCCGATATAATGCTCACATGAACTCCATGTAATCCCTAAATCTCTTTGTATGTGTTTTCCCCAACTGATCAGCTCCAAATACCTTTTTAATTATTAGGAAATGGGGCTGACTTGGTAAGTATATCCATAACTACCCCCGTGGCATCCTTTCCACTTGTGGTAATCGACAGTCTAGTATCAACATCCATAATCATCATGCCTCATTTCCTCTTTGACACAAGCATGCTCAACAATAACCTGATGGGTAGCTTATCCTCAAACATATTCATCTGACGTGTCTGAAATTGCGATATAATGTAGCTACAACCTTTTTCATACTAGGCCGATGGTAATAATACTTTATATCTTGTATCCCTCAGTGTTTCCCGGGTGGATAGAGAAATGCGAGTGATGTGTTTGCTGTAAGATCCCTTCTTTAACATCTCGACGTTCGACACACAAATTTGATTGATGTACAAGAACATCCCGTTCGAAATTGTATGATATACAATACTCTCAAACTCAATTCACCTAACCAAGTCCATATCATTATCATGAGCTTGGTTTATTCTCCATAGTAGATTTTTATGTTCCAATGCTCAAATACCGACTGTATCCTCCTTTAGTAAACTGTACATAATCCAGAGGCTTGAAAGTATTCCAATAACTCTTGATCCTCCGTGGTTTCTGACACATCTCTCATGTACCTATTTAAGGCATTTACCACCTGGTTGGCCTTACCAAATGGCCTAGTTGATCCCGATCTAAGATTATGATGTCGAGGGAACTTCCAGAACATGGGGATCGCCCATCTCTCTAAGCCCTGATTCGGAGGAGGATTTTGTTGCTATCGACCGCAAGCGTCGACGGTTATCGTGGGTCATATCTCCGACGTCGCGAGGTATTTCTTTGCTTCGAGATCTCGATACATTGGCTCCGATCCCGTCTCTCTTTCCTTTGGCTTCTCCCAAGGAGAGGAAGGCGTATGCTAAGATTGTGGATGCCAATTCCAAGGTATATTATGTTCTTCTCTGTTACCTTTTAGTAAATAAATCTTGTTCTAATAACCTCAAAACTTTGTAGGTTATGGTTGCCACGATGAGTTTGCCGTGATGTTTGAGAGCCATGGCGAGGGAGAGCTGGCGAAGTCGCGAGTTGAAGTAAAGAGTCTCAAGGAATCGCTTCGCAAGGTTAAAGAAGACCTCAAGAAGAAGACCAGGGAAGTCGCGTTCCTGAGGGATGAGTGGAAGAAGGCTCGTGAAGAGAGGATAGTGTTTGAGACCGACGTTTCTACTCAAAAGACTAAGGTTGGAGAATTCCTTGCGGAGAGGGAGTGGGACATCCGTCGCGAGTCTCGCACTATGCGTCGCGAGATTGCAGACCGTTACAAGGAAGTCTCCCTTTTAGAGAAAAGGTGGTCTATAAGAGGAAGCAGACTGACGCATGTTGGACATGGGTTTTACCCCCAACAAGGCCCATTAAGACAATGAATTAGTCCATCTCACTAGGAAACCCTAGTTCTCACATTCCTATAAATAAGGAGCTACCTCCTTATTAGAAGGGATTCTCTTCTCATTTTTAGACTAAGAACACTTCTTAGGGATTTATAGATTCACTTTACATTTGTATTCACTCATTGTAATGAATCTTCATATCAATAAATCTCTTTGATGTTCTATTCTCATTCGATTTCTTTGTTGATTTCTCCTAAGCCTCAAGGATTTAAGAATCCAATTCTTAAATCTTTTATTGTTATGATTCTACAAAAAACACCATTTTGGATCAAACAACGCATAGATCCATCTGCGGGAGATAATTGCAAACAACGACCTGCTTAACGAGATCAAGGATAGAGGATTGGTCATTGACGATGAGTTGGCTCGCCTTAAGGAGATGGAGAAGGACTGTGAAGGTCTCGTCGAGCTGACTGCCGTTGCGGATTGGACTGTTACGGATTTGGATCTTCGCGAGGTTTCTGGTGATTTGGTGGTCGGGGAATCTTCTTCTGAGGACGGAGCTGATTCCTAGATTTTATCTCTTTGTTTTTATCTTTACCGGATATCTCGTGTTGTTTTTCTTTTTTTTTTCTTAAAGTACTTCGAATGCTTGCTGATAACTAAGGATTTTTATGGTATCTTTTTCTTCTCTGAATTTTTGAGATTTTATCTTTTTCAGTTGATATTGTTCGGTTTACTCTGCCGTTATAAATATCGAATTCATTTTCTTCGGTCTTCATATCTCCGTAAAATTTTCTCTTTTATCGTCAATCATGACATCCAGTGAAACGAGTTCCCGTGAATCTGAAAGAATTTGTAATCGGAACGACGGAGCCTTGGATCCCTCGTGTAGTGGCTCGTTCTGAAGCCAAAGACCCGGAGGAACCGAAGGCAACAACTCTTTTGAGTTCTGGTAGTCCGAACAGTTTGGAAGGGCGTGATCGTCCTCCGAATAAAGTAAAGATTTCGGGGAACGATGCTCGATCCGGCCCTGCGAATGAAGGTGCAATCGCAAAGCCGTTTCGCTGACAATTTTCTCATGCCAAGGATTGTCCAATTACGGATGATCCCGACAGTGTTTCTCACTTGGTCAGGCACTTTAAGCCGGTGGGGTGTCCTCTTCCTTCGTTGCAGAATATGACGGAGCACGATGCCTATGTAAAGATGGCGGTCGCTCATGCTAAGGTCGGTTGGTTTAACCTTTTGATCTTAGATACTTATTTTCTTATCATGTGCGTTCTTGATGCACCTTCAGGCTGTGGAGGCTAATAACGAGTTTGCGGCGAATTCGGAAAAGCGTTTGAGGGATATTCCTCAAGCTGACGAGCTTTACGAAGTCAAGAAAGTCGTTCGGGAGCTGAAGCTTAGTTTGAAGATGGCCCAAGATAGGGAGTGTGCCAGTCTTGTTCAACTGATGGCGGCCGAGAAATTGGGAAACCAAGCTGCTTCTCTCGAGGCTCATCTTTGGGTCGCCGGTAATGAAAGGAAATCGGCTTTAGAGCAGGTTTCCACATTGGATATGCAGATCGAATCTCTGACAATGAACCACGCGGATGAGCTTCGTCGTGCGGCTTATGATGCTAAGAAGACTTTAGCCGACGGCTATCTAGATGTGTTGATGTCTTTGAAGGAGAATTGGAAGAAGAAGAAAGCTGCAGCGGATTGCAAAATTTGTTTGAAGGAGGTCATGGCTAACATCGAAGTCATTAAGGATATAATGAATAAAAATCTGCTCGCTTCTGACGATTTATCTCGTCTTCAAGCTAAGGAGGTCGAACTAAGAGACGAGATTTCCATGGCGACGGTATCGTTTTTTTTGTTGGGAAGTTGGATCTTCCTCTGAATTCTGTGGATTTCTTTTCTAAGGTCCCCATGGTGGAGACGAATCTGATGGCGAGCAGGGGCGTAACAGGGACCACTATGAGGATGGCGAGTTCGATGCCGACGATTAGTTTTATCTTTTTGTTTTCTTTTGTTGTTTATTTCTGGCGATTTTAATAAAGGTTTGCGAATAATAGTAGTTTGTTTGATTTTAGTTTACTGTAAGCTTGCGACCTTTTTTATTTCCGGATCAAAGATTGACTTCGATAAATATCGCGTCTATAAGTTGTGTTTGAGTAATGATTTTACATTTTTTTGTTTTTTTTAGCGGGATCCTAACTGTTTCTTAAGACTTGATCAGGGTCTCTTCATACAGTTAAATCGAATTATAGAAGCGAGAGTTTATCATTGTTTATTATCAGAAATGGTTCTCCGTATACAACTTCGCATTTTTACATAAAAGAAAAAGGTGTATCTATGTGGATAGGTGGCTTCCTAATCCAGATTTGTTCTCCTCATGAGAAATTGGTTTTTAATGAGTGACTGAACTCAAGTCGTGAGCTGCTTACGTACCCTCGTCGAGGAATCAAGTCTAAACGTAGTTAGATTGTTTCCCCGGTAATCAGGATCATGTTTTTTTTATTTGCTCATGTACGTAAGTACGATTCTTGCTTTTCTTGAGGCTTCTTGGTCGGTCCTACGGATTAGGCTCGATGACTTTGAAGCTCGAGAGGTAGCATGTTCTGGAGTTCTTCTGACTTCCTTTTACAGTTTTGATTCCTTTTGGTGTAGGTAACTTCAGGCATTGATGGTAAGTTGATGGTACTGCTTTCATGATGTATAGCCATGGTCTCCGAAGGATGGCGTTAAACGGAGCGGGTCAATCTATGACGATAAATTCGATGATCTTTCTTACATCTCCAGCGGTCACGGCGAGCTCGATAGATCCGAGAGAATATGTAGTCTCTCCTACAAATACGTTTAGTGGGTTTTTTTCTTGTTTGAGAAGTGTTTTGGTGAATCTCATCCTTTTGAATGCGTCGTAATAGAGTACATCTGCAGAACTTCGGGTATCGATCATGATTTTGGATAGCTCGCATCCTCCAATATCGAGTCGTATAACGAGTGCATCATCGTGCGGTTTGTCGAGGTCGGCGGTTTTGTTTTCATCCGAATTGGTTTTGTGGTCGGGGCCCGATAGAGGTTCTTGTATGCCGATGCTGCTTTCTGCTCTTCGTTGGTGCGCTTTGATGGAGTTGACTGAGTTGCAGAATTTTGATCCTCCATAAATGAAGGTAATTCTTTTACCCTTTTTCTGATGGTGTGCTGGGAAGTACTATATTTTTGGTTAGAGTTGGCTGGTGGTGTCCTTTCCCACCGAACAGGTTGGGTTAGAGTAGACACGAGCAGTGCTTCTTATGTATTGGTTTCTCCAGCAGCCATCGGATTGTGTTGAATTTTTTGTTCTTCTCCGGCCCGTATGTGGTATCTGGTTGTTCGGTTTTGAGGAGGAGAACAAGCCCTATCGAATTTTTCTGGACCTTGTATTGTCATTGTGACGTCGATGCTTATTCGTTATGCGGCTTGTCTCAGTGTTTTTTCATGTTCGGATCCTCACAGGATCATGTCGACTCTTTTCTTTAGGGCTGGAGGCGGAGATTCTGGTGACTCAGGCTCGACTTCCCTGCTTCGTTTAGCTTTCCCTTTGGTTTTCGGGTTCGTTCAAAACTTCTTCTTCTTCCGCATTCTCTCTGTTTTCTTTGTTTTCCTCCTTGTTCCGGAGTGCTACACAACATTCTTCGGTCGAGTGTCTTTTTAATTTGTGGAAGGCGCAATACTTGCTCGGATCATACGTCGATTGTTTATTCTATGAAGACGAGTCTATTGTATAGGAGTCCTGTTCTTTGGTAGTCTGTTACTTGGGGATGCTCGGGTTTTTAGTCATTCTGTTCTTGTTTGCGTGGTATTGTTCTTTCAGAGCGGCAATTTCTTCTTCAAGAGTTGCAAAGTAGGATGCACGATACAACACATCATCTAGTGAAGTGGGAGCTCGGACAGTCATTTCTTCTCTGAATTTGGAAGAGAACCAGACACCGTTTTTCAAAGCTGCTAATGCTACTACTTCGTTTAGGCTCGATATTTTTGATTTGAGCTCCTTGAACTTGTTTATGTAGGATCTCAGCAGTTCGAAAGGTGCTTGCTTGAGGTTCCAAAGGTCCGCTTTGGTGGCACGTGTTTCAATAAACACTGAGTATTGCTTCAAGAATGCCGATAAGAGTTGGGTGAAATCCTCGATTGAGTTCCCTTCGAGCTCGGCAAACCATTCCAGGGCGGGATCTGTGAGGTTTTAGGTGAAGAAGCAGCAGTAGCCCGCTTCATTTTCTTCATCATTGAGATGCGCCCTTAATACAGCTAATCGGAAGGCTCGTATATGAGCTTTCGGATCGGAGTTACCTGAATATTCGGGGAATTCAATCTTACTAACGTCGTTTACTGGTTATTCGATTTATCAATGGAGTTCTGTGAGTCTCCTCAATAACTTGATCGATATCAAGGGCATAGCTCGTTGCCATATGCACAATGGCGTGTATCCTCTTGAGTTCGGCATCGTTCTTTTCGATGTAGCTTCTGAATGCTCACTCGGGGCTCTTTGATCTTCTTCCTGTGGGTTTTCATGCAGCGGCCTAAAAGGGTTGTATCTCCGGATGGGATCCAGCGGCGCTGTGAATCCGGTTCGCTGAGGTGCATCGCGTCACCTCCTAAGGAAAATCGATCTTCTCAAGCTTGATGCTGTGGCGGAGATATTTGGGTTCTGGGTTCCTCACGTTCTTCGGTGGGCCTGCTTTGGGTTTGAATAGGTGTTGTTATGATGCGTTTCATTTCATTTTCGACCTTGTCTTGACTGTTATAATCCAAACTCTGATAGACCGTCCCTTCCGAGGGGGGGGGGGGTCTGTCGCGAATTTTCCCTTGCTTAGCGTCCCGATGAGGCGCTGGTCAGCTCCGGGGAAGCAAAGGCTCTGTGGTTGTGAGGGAGTGGTGTTCGCAGGGATGGATCCGAGTGTTGTCAAACTCTTTCCCTGGAGTTCGCTCGGTATTCAAAAAATTCCCTCTCAGTTTGCTCCAAGCGGTAGGCGATGGTTCGGTAAGCGATCTCTTGGTCGCGAGATTTATCAATGAGCGTTGAAACCATTCCCCTGAGTTCTCAAGCGTCTTCCCGAGTTTGGATCAAGTTGGTTGGAGATGTCGGTCTCCCCGGTCGAGTCGGATCCTCGGGCGGTGTTCTGTCTGCCGTTCGATTCCACACTCGAGATCCAATTCGATCAGTGGGAAAGTTTCGATCTGAGACCGTCCTCCTAACGGTGATCGAGGTCCCAGTCGATGGAATTTGTTGATTTTGGGTCGCGTCGGTGGTTTGGCCGATGTTCGTTTGTTCGACGGGGGACCGGTTCGGCCCCTAGGGTGGTTCCAGCAGGATTGTCATCGGTCGATCTTGATCGAGAGTTCTTGAGGTTGGCTGCGTTGGGATCCATAGTCGTGCTCAGAGATCCTAGTTCGGGTTATTAGCAAGGGCGTTTTTTTCGTTTATGCTCCCCATAGTCGGCGCCAAAATGTAAATCCTAAAATCCACACTAAATATGTTGTAGTGATCAAGAGTTTAATCCGGGAAAGACATGATGTGGGAAACGATGCTCTTAGAACACAACGATACAATCAAAATTCTGTTGACAAAAATGGACTTTATTGAATATAAGATTTGGTACAAAGTAGTGAACAAGATCGAGAGCAATAAAGAAAGATAAAAGTTATATGCGAACTAGATGTCTATGAAGTGAGGTCGATGAGAGTAGTGATTTGCTCTAGGTTTTTCCGTGTCCATTATGCTCTGTTCTAGCTCCTCTTTTATAGTCCTCTTTTCTTCCAACTGCTTCCGTGATCTTTGGATATCACTTTGATCTCGCCGTGCTCGATCGGTGTCGAGCTAATGATGATGATGCATGGGCCTGAGCCTGCTAACTAAGTACTGAAATTGGGTCCAACACATAATACTCAACAATAGCAATCTGATGGTATTCTGGATCCAAGTCAACCTTAAAAAACAATGAACATTCATGCAGACAATACAACAACTCATCGATATGCAGGAGCGGATATTCTCTCTGGATGGTCACCTTTTTCAAACCTCTGTAGTCGATACAAAATCTGCAGTTACTATGTTTCTTCGTTGCACCAACTCTGATGGTCTCCACAGTGAAGTATTCTCCCTAATAAAACTCTTTTCTGATTAACTTCCATATGTCTTTTCAGCGCGGGCATCTCTTCTGGCACTAATCGGTACGAAACTCGTGAAACCGTTGCTACCTTTGGTTCCACTCAATAGTAAGGACGTTTCTTCTGGCTGCTGACCCTTCTGAGGGCCCAAATACATCATCATACCTTGCAATAACTAGAAGATCATGTAGCTCATGCTGTCCACAATCCTTAACCACCAAAATAGTCGTAAAATATCCACTATCCGATAACCCTCAGCACGTAGCATGGAAACAACAAAACTCTCTCCGGTCCAGAAATATGCACTCTTGCCCTCGGCAACTCAATACTACTTGATGTCATGACAATCAGTTATCCCAAGACTGACATCATAAAACTCTGTTCAATCTCTGATGAATCTCTGAATAACTCGTCCGTCCAAGCCAAGAAGTACACAACTCGGTGAATATAAATAGCTCTCCAACATCCTATGCCAGCTACCCGAACTGATATATATCTGAAATGATCAACACAGCCAAAAATTGGCAACCATGCCACGTGTAACTCCAATACCAACACAACATGATCTGGCGCACCCCCATACTAAAAGCTGTCCCCCTCAAGTTTTCAGATCAAACACACATCTAGGATAGTCAAAATACTTGAACACAAAAACACAAGCCAACCTATGGCTAAAATCTGATATCACATAAACTCATGCATCATAAACTTGTGGAGTGATGGCTTGAAATCGGGTGGTGGCAAAAACGTCACATATCCACTCCTGAACAACATAGGAATAAAGATTAAAGAAACCGATAAACTTTTGAGGAATCTGACAAACTGAAACATAGCACAACTGCTGAAAAGTTTGAAGATCTCTGTTAACCGAAAGGCGAATGACGATGATTTTACTCATCATCATAACAAAAGACAATTGAATTAGTGGTTACTGGACATGATGGTGCTAAAATAATTCCCAAATATCCTTGTTATTTTTATTATATATATATATATTTCTTTTTTAAAACGTTGAAAACCGAATCCCCTAACTGCCATCCCGGGAGAGAACCGGGATGGAACCCGCTTGATACCAAAAATGTAACACCTGATTCTTCCAAATAATATAATAAAATAATAATCTCCGAAAATACCAAATTTAATAATAATACTTAAAAGTCAACATATTTCATTTTACAAAAGTCCAATACATAATTCGGCACAAGGCCCAATACATAACATCCGTGATAACGTCAACAACAGAAATTGAAAGTCTAAATACGAAATAAGAAAAGCGATAAAAGTCCAAAAGGCTTATAGGCCCAATAACGATAAGCACACTAAAATACAACACAAGCCCCAAAAGCCCAATATCACCGGTCCGATATGATCAAAGAAAGAGGGGTGAGTAACAGGGGAGTGGCTCAGTGAAGTATAAGATGCTACCCCAAAATCCGTGGAGCCGGACATAGCACTCCAAATAAATATAAATTAATTCTAATGCATATTAAACACGATACCAAAAGTACCCAAACAACAAACAATGCTCCTAGCAAAGGTGCACACCCGCTGCCCACTAACAGGCAAACAACGCTGGGATAATACCCATTAACACTGCCCAAAGACAATTTATCGACCATAATAGACTACGACCCAGCCGGTCGACTGCAGCCGTCCGTAGCCCCCATACAATCTGGCATACAGAAGTACCTCTCTGTATTCAACCAAACAATTCTAACTAAATGATTCACATTAAGTGAAGCAATCAGTGTTGAACCATCTAGCATCCTAATTCTGGTTTAAGCAGAGAACCTAAATAAATAAACAATCAATGACAGGTTCGATTTCATAGAGAGGAAACATATTAGAAATAAATTATATTTATTTAAAGTCCTAAGCCGCGTACGAGAAATTCGAGAATAGACCCCCACCTTAGAAATGGGGAAAAAGTGGTATTTATGAACTTCAGCTGCTAAAATAGATCTCAAATCTGAAATCAGATTGAAATGTTGAGTCAGAACATCTTTCGAACGGTCAAAAACGGATGTCTACGGAAAAGTAAACCAAGTCAACTCTGACCTAAGCCGGTCAATCCTTGACCAGATTGAAATCGAATTGAACCAACCTGTTTTCCTTAACCGAATTTTATTTCAATTGAACCAGATCCAAATCAATTTCAAACCGGTTTACTCCTAACCAAAAATCAATTCTAATGACCAAACGGTTTAAGCCTAACCGAACTAAATCAATATAAACCGTAAATTGATTAATCAAACCGGTTTGACCAGTGGCGGCTTACTGGCAGAGATGGTGGTCCGGCGCCGGCGACAATTTCCGGCGGCAGCACGTGAAATGCACGAGAGTGCTCAACGAATTTTCAGGAGGTGAGTGTCGCTCGTCCAAACTCTGATTGAGGCGTGGTCGGCGGCTACGGCTTCGTCTTGACGAGAGGAACATGATGGTTGGCTTTCATGCACGATATTCTGAACGGTTAGGAAAATATCAACGATTTACTGAACAAACTCGAAACTAAACTTAAAGCATGTGGCGGTTTCCGGTGATGTCTTACGGCTGCAAACGGTCATGACGAGGCCGGTGTGGGCCCATGTGTGGTGGCCGAAGTGAAGTGGCCGGAGCTCCATCCAGTGGCTACATCTCTAGGTTTCATTTTTCCTCTTCTCTCTCTCTCTCTTTCTTTTTTTCTTTCTTTCTCTCTAACTTCTAACTCTTTTTTTGGTTGCAGAAAAATAAACAGATAGGGAGATGGTGGGTTTTAAAACAAGGGCTTTTTGCAGAATTGACCTGAAACTTGAAGTCAACCACAAAACTAATCTCTTTTTTTTGGAACTTTATTTTGCCCAATTCACCCCACAAGTTCATATAATTCACGAAAATGCCATCAATTTGTTTTTTTTTTCGAAAATAACATATTTACTCTCTCACCCTCATCATCTTCAAGTAATTACAAGATTGCCATTGTCATCAATACTCCAACAACCATGAACAACCAATTTTGAAGCTCTTAATGCCTCCAAATTCCATTTACCCTTCTTCTTTCTCTATTCCCATGAACTAAATAACACATTACAACACATCTCTCACTTTCTCTCCACAATGAGCTAAAAAAACCCAAGATTTTGATTCTACATTTTTTAGGGTTCATATAGTCAAAGAAATTAAAGATTCAGGGTGGATTACCTTCGTTTGAGCTCCTGAGTGCTTGATTCTACATTTTCTAGGGTTCATATAGTCAAAGAAAGTGCTCTCACCAATTGAAGGTATGAAATCGAGT
>CAKOAT010909598.1:0-37741 GCA_932364175.1 Eruca vesicaria subsp. sativa
CCAGTTCAACGCAGATTCGGAATAAGAACCTCTTTGCTCTCTGTTTTCGTTTATTTTAATTTTAATTCTAAGTATTTTCGTCATCTCATTTTCGTTGTGCGGTTCTCGCAGATAGCCGGTTCCTCTGGAAACTTAGGGTTTTCCCGAAGTTTCCTTATTTACGATTTATTTGACAGTAGGGAGAAATCGACTCCCACAACCGTAAAACCTCGTTTTCTCGAAAAGAACTCGAGGAAATCGTATAAAACGGCAACGGTTAGACGAAACACCGAACAATGCCTAAACTATACGATTTATTCGAGATTTCTCGACGAAATCATAAAAAACGCGCTTTTAATAAAAAACGCCGAGTAAGTCATAAAAAACGTGTTTTTAATAAAAAGTCGAGTACATCGTAAAACTTTGCGATTAACTCGAGAAATTTATTAAAACGACGTCAGATCAGGAAACGATCCCGTAAAAAGTCGGAAAAACGGTTTTTATCGCAAAACGGCCCGGAAGGACCTAAAACGCAATAAAAACCCATCTTGCGATTTTTACAGAATCTAACCCGCGGATTTGATAACGTTTTGACGGTTTACTTGCAGAAAGAAAATAAAAGTCAAGTTTAAACATAAAAGGAAGGTTTGAAGAGAAATAGAAGATTTCCGCAGAAGAAAAGGAAGGATCGAGAAGAATGGAAAATTCCCGATTTAAGTCAAATCTGGGCGAAATGGAAAGATCGGATAGCCAAGACGAGGAGTATATAAAGCGGAGGTCTAGGGCAAAAGCACAGACACGAAATTCAGAGCTCTCACCACCAAAACTAGCAATTAGGAATCTTTCCGTTTTTCTGTTAGCGAGCTGCGTCTCAATTAGGGTTTTCTAGTTCTTACGCTTTCGGCTACTCTTTTTGTACCAGTTCAACGCAGATTCGGAATAAGAACCTCTTTGCTCTCTATTTTTCGTTTATTCTCATTTTAATTCTAAAGTTATCGTTTTCTTATTTTCGTTGTGCGGTTCTCGCAGATAGCCGGTTACTCTGGAAACTTAGGGTTTTCCTGAAGTTTCCTTATTTACGATTTATTTGACAGTAGGGAGAAATCGACTCCCACAGGCGGTTACTTTATTATTATTGCGGCATTGAATGAGCCTTCGTGAGCCATAGTTAGGGAGTGAAGACGTTAGACCGACAGATAATGATAAAGATAGATTCAGTACGAATGTGGAAAAAGAGAGCGAAGTGATTTCGTTTGTGAAAAGATTTTTTTAGATCAGAGAATATGGATTTTGCAATGGGCCATAGTAAGTTTAGTAGAATTAAAATGGGCGGTGAAGAGGTTTGCTAACGTTTACAAAGATTCAAGTATTACGTGTAAGTGTAGCTGATATATCAATTGTTGATTGGACTGTATTTATTTGGACGTCTTCTCTGATGTTCTTATTGCCCTTTTACTTATTGTTTGATGGTAACCATTTTGAGATTGACTCATTTAAATAAGGAAAATTTGTAAAATTAGAACATAAAAATAGGGAAAAATTTGGGATAATACTCTAAAATGAGATTAAATTTTGAAAGCTACACTTTTATTTTTACATTTAGAAATTTACAATTTCTCTTATACTAATTTACTAAATTATCCTTACTAAATGATTTGCATTTACTTCATTTCTTATTACATTAAAAATGTGCATTGTTATTTCAAAACTTTTATTTGTTCTTTTATAAAATGTTGTTCCAGTCAGTTGATTATAACTCAAAAGTTCATCAGTATATTATTCTGTTTCAGTTTTTCTCAAATCTTCATCAAGTCTTGTAAATAACTTTCTGGCCAAGAGGAAAGTAAAATCCAATTCAATGCTTGTGAATCTAAAAATTTACTTGTTCTGTGTATAGTTCAATTTCTCTAAAATTCCTTTTTACGTGAGAAATATTCCTATCACATATTTTTCAATTAAATTTAATATACCAGTACCAGCATATCATAATATTTTCCTATTTTTATTTAGTATATAATTGTCTTTTCACAACAAATAAGCGATAATTTTCCAAAATATTAAAACAGAAGGTATTTTAAAAATATTGAAAGGTAAACAGTGTATTTTTCAAAATCTCCCTAAAAATAACCACATTGTCCTTATATTATAATACGAACCATAAATTGTCTTTTTAGTCTAATTTTTATTGTAAACCCGAAAAAATCCTTCGTAAAACAGTTTTTTCTTGTTTATTCATTTGTAAAATATACTTCAAAATTTAATAATTATAAAGGAAAAAAAATAACAAAATACATTTAACCCTAAAATCTAGCCTGACGAGCCTTAATTTCCCAGTCCCTTCTTTGTCACCTAACGAATTGCTCCTCGACTCCGGTAAATCCCAGCTGCAACTCCAGTGAATCGACTCACCGTTGCACCTCGTCCTGGTCGTCGATGTTCATCTCCTTTCTCCTTACAAGAGAATCTCAATCTGATCTCTCTCTTCTCCGACGTCTTGCCGTTTCAAACAGAGATCTCTTCGGTTGTGTTACCCTTCATCTTCATTTCTCGGCCTAATCGATTTCAAGTCAGTTCTTTGGTTATCTTTCATTTGTTACATGTTCATGTTCATGTCTTTATTTTTAATTGTGTGAGTGATTTTTTTTTTTTTTTTGACAACGAAAGGCTGATCTATTACTCAAGCTTGAGGTGGTCTGGGAATCCAGACCGGAATAGAACAACCAACATACAAAAGATCACGATAAAAGGATCGGGCAGTCTTAGCTAAATGATCGGACACAACATTTAGAGATCTAGGAACATAAGAAATCTTGAAATCTGGAAAACAAATCCTCAGCGTCAAGATTCTCTCCAGTTCCGTCGAAAAACTTGGCCATCTGTGGGGATCCGTGAGCATTGCTATCAATTCCTTGCAGTCCGTCCCAAAGCTCTGACATGACGAATGTTGAAGCATATTCTCCATTGCCCACCGCAATGCTTCCAGCTCAGAATGCAAAGCCGACTCCACTCTACTCACATTACGCATCCCCATCAGCTGACTATTTCCCATGCTATCCTTCCAGTCTCAACCACAACTGGAGAACTAATCAATAGAGGTCCAAGAACCGTCAATCATGCAAATATCGCGTAGGCTTATGGCCTGACGTTCAGAATCACCGTTTTCTTGTGTGTCCACCTCATCCTGCTCATTAGCTTGGAACCAGGGAAGACACTCACTTTCTGCATATCGAGCCAGTTCCAGAGGATCTCTATCTATTCCTCTGAACAACTTGTCATTCCGAGCCTTCCAAATGTACCAAATTAACCAAGGATAAGGATCCCTGTCTAACTCTGGCCCACAAATGACCTTCTTCCGCCAGAATAGATAGTCCATATTCGCATATGTGCTCTCCAAGGGGAATGCATTTGGGCTGGTAGGTATAGATGCTAAGGCCCATACCTGTAAACCCGGTGGACATTGAAAGATTGCATGTGCAATTGTTTCTTCCTGTTTGCCGCATCGCAGGAAGAAATTATCGCATCTTATGTGTCTATGATTCAGCGCACTCGTAACAGCCATCTGCCCCGATATGATTTGCCACATAAGATGACACATCTTCAGGGGTGCTTTAACCTTCCATACATGTGCTTGGAGCCTTTTAATACTGGGTTCATCTACCAAATTCTCATCCTCCTTCATTAGTATATTCCAAGCTACCCAATATCCGGACTTGACTGTGTATTGTCCACTCCTTGTGTAACTTCAGCAGAGAGTGTCTCTACGGTGGGTTGAACTAATAGCCATACTCCTTATGAGAGGTATATCAGCCGCGTCAACATAATTTGCCAGCCGTTCCAGATCCCAAACCTTTGTTTCTTGATTAATAAGATCACTCACTCTCATATTCGGATGCAGAACCGGAGCAGATGCATTCGCTGATCTCGTTGGGTTTGTGGGAATCCAAGAGTCCTCCCATACCTTTATTTAATATCCTGAATGAATTTTCTGTCTAGCCCCCAATAGCAATAATTCACGTGCAGCCGAGATACTTGTCCACACATACGATGGACTGCTGACACTAAGCTTTCGCAAAGGAGAACTTAGTCGATAGTACCGCCCTCTCATAACTCGAGCAACCAATGAATCAGGAATTTGGGCCAATCTCCACAGCTGCTTTGCTAGTAGCGCTAGGTTAAACTCATGGATCATCCTGAATCCAATTCCACCTTCCTCTTTAGATAGGCATAACTTATCCCATGTTGTGTGAGTGATTTAGGATATATTTTGTTACTCTATAAATGAACTTTGTATTGTTATGATTTAGGGAGATGCAAGGGAGACAATCCCCGATTTCATTACAGAGTGTGGAGCTTCACATTCATTAGCAATACACGAAGCTGATTCACACAATGTGGTACCGATGTGGGCTGCGTCGGAGAAATTGAAGTACAGTGCTAGCTAGAACAATACGGGGTAAGATCAACGCCGAGAAAGAAGTGGACAAGGTTGATGGATAGATTTGGAGAGTAGAAGCTTCTTTATCAAGTTCAGCTGCAAGAGATTACAGTTCATCGCAGCTCATGATCCACCATCCCGACTCAAATCGTGAAGGTTAAGTGTTCTCCCTCTTTGTTCTAGTGCAGAAAGTAACCTCTGTCGACCCTAAACTAATCATTTGTCTCCTTACTCTTTCCCATACATTATGTGATGTTCAAGTCGTTGACTATAGTGGTTAGTGCCATCATTTGTCTCCTTACTCTCTCCTTATTCTCAACATTATGTCTAAAGATTTAGAAAATTATAATAGGCCCAACTTAATCCAATATCTTGAAACCCTAGACTAAGTCACGACTTCAGATTTCCTTCGCATTCCTCCGTTTCGTTTTCTTTTCTTAGAAAACCTCTCTCAAATACGTTTTGCGATGAACTCGAACAACAAATCCCCCGGCTCCACCTACTCGATTTCGAAGAAACCAAACGGCAAGGACGTCGTCTCTTCCTCCGTTCCGATGAAGTCTTGCGCTAAAACCGCAGTCTCCTCTGACAGAGGTGAAGAAGTGACAACGGTGTCTCCACCGTATCCAGGGATTCAATTCCGAATCAAATCTTTTCTTAATACTGGAGGTGATGGAGAAGACGAGCGGTGAATATTTAAACAAGCGCCAGATTTATTTAGCTTTTGCTAAGGAAGCTCCAAAGCGTTCACAAGCCAAGTAAATTGTTTTAAAGATATGTTTATGTAACTTATTGCTAGAGTTTTGGTGCCGTTACATAAACTAATGCTATTATTTTTTTTAATTAGGTATTGCATAGGCAACAAGGCTTGGTAAGTTATTTAACTATTTACATTTTGAGTTGAGTTTTTCTTGGTATATTTGGAGAGATCACAGGTTTTTTTATATTCCAGGTACGAAGAGTATACTCAGCGAAAATATGCAGAAGTGGAGTGACTTAATGAAACTCCAGATTTTGTTGAGGTATTGTTTTTTATTATAAAATTGAAGTTCTTTTGTCCTTAAAAGTCTTACTATTAACACACTTTGCTGTTAAAATTTAAGAAATTTCCTCGAGGAGGAAGATTGTCTTTGACGATTTATCCAAGAAAAAAAGCTGATTATTAACATAACAAATATGTAAGTAGTACCTTTGAATACCTCTTTTGTTATTTGGAGAAAGTTCTATATCATTGTATCCTCCATAATTTACAGCATCAGGTTCTTCGAAGATGCTGGAGAAGTTTTTAGTGTTCGAGTTATTTTAGACCGTTGGGGCATAAATGCTGGCTGTTGCTGTGTTGAGTTAGCTTCTGGTACCGAAGCAAAGGAGGTGAAACTCATTTTATAGTAATGATAAAAAAAACATACAAAGTAGTTTTTTTGAAAATAGGCAAATCTCTTATACTGTAGGTTATACAAATTAAGACGAAAGGTGATCGGATTTATGTCAGGAGGCCTGAGATAGCTCCATACCTTTTCCGACCCAAGTAAGTTGAGTTTTGTTTCTCTATAACTTAATGCTAAATTTTTGATGTCATTAACCAGAAGATGAATGCTATTTTCTTTTGTTTGTTAATTAGGTACAACCTTACCGACCTTGCAGAGATGCTTTGGTAAGTGATTTATACCTATACCAGCAAGAGCTGGTATATATATGACAAAGCGGTTTTGATATATTCCAGGTACGAAGACGAGAAGGCTTTGGTTTGCTGGCCAGAGAAAAGGTGGAAATCAAACATGCATGAACAATGATTGGAAAACCACGTGCATGCACTGAAGTTGGAAATTCACAGTCTGCACGTATAAATTATACTAATATTTTAAAAGGTTTTAACTCCGACCAAGCAGTGTTATACTTTTGTCACATAAATCACATATTAGATGGAGTGTAAGGGGTCGACATAGATACCAAGATACAATGTCATTAACATGGTTTTTTCATCAAACATACCTAAGAGTTTGGACATGCTGTTAAGTAATTAGCATGGCAAGGTATCCGAGCCGCATGCGATCATTCCGAGACCAATCTTGGCATCTCTCACATGCTGCTATTATCTGTTCAGTAGTTGGCTCAGCATCGACATAAATACTTATCAACTCCTAGGAAACAGACATCTCCTTTGTAACCTCACACTTTGGATTTTCCAGATCCTTGATGTAATTGCAGTTCAGACCAGTGAGGTATTCAAACTCTATTAGTGAAAATTCTACCGGTTGTGGACAAACAAGACACCAGAGCTCAAACTTCTTCTTGATGTTAAGCTGGAAACTGATCATAAAATGAACCAGCTTTGATGCCCATTCGAACGCAAGCTCCTTGAACTTAATGAACACTCCCAACCTTGACTCCCTAAGCTCCTCCCATTCATCATCGTGAAGAGCATCCTTTACAGCAGCAGTCAACTTCGAGTCATCAGTATAATACGAAATGCTTCTGAGTAGATGTGGCTCCTCCCTTAAGGTAAATATTATCTTCGGGAGTTTTGGTAAATCTATTTTCCGGTCTTAACACAATCAAAACAAACATCTTAAACACAGAACAAGCACACTATTCTAAATTCAAGTACTGGAAGACTTGCATGTAAATTTTAGAGATAATAGTACTCAAACGACTTCCAAGAAGTCTTCCACTCTAGAAGACTTAGAAGTCTTCTTCCAGAAAGTCTTCTGAGTACTCTTTCAATAGATTTAACAATAGTTTGAGATCTCTAAGAGATCAGTTTTAATAATGCTCTACTGGAAGAGTTTCCTGTGGACTCTTCTAGGAAGTCTTCCAGCAGAAGATTACAAAAATCGACCTCTTACAGATCTCAAACTATTGTTAAGCATGCAGATCAGAATAAATAGAAAAACCATCTTTTAAAGATAAAACAAATGACTTACAGTCGCAGAAAATATGGTCGCCAACGACACCAGCAGTTACAGCTCTACAAAAAATCAACAACGGGAAAAGAATAATCAAGACTACATTTCTAGTGTTTAACGACGGCTAAACACCTTAAGTCATAAATTGAACTCGACAGTAAAAAGAAATAAGTTACCGGCAGCAGAGTTTATCAAAATACCGTTTCAGATCTGAAACAAAAGGATGCGGATGGTCAGTTTAAACTACTCAAATACTCAACGGCTTGAAGGAGAAACAAGATTCGTCGTAATCGGTGGTGAGAACGACGGAATACAAAGAATCGAAAAAATCACCTTCGAAATCGCCTCTTGAGAGAAACGGCACTAGGGTTTCGTAACTTCTCTGAAAAACTGAAAAAATAGTATTTATATATCCGGTAAATGATCCGGTTTGGTTTAAAATAACTTTGGTATAATTAAATTAAACTTTGTTCAGTCCAGTATACCGGACCGAACAAATTTTAACTTTACTATTCGTCTGATGTAAATATTATTCAGCAGATGACTTCGAGGGAAATCGTCTAGTCCCTAAATATAACCTCTAAACTAAATTAACTAACTAAACACTTCATAAAATAAAATTAATTTTAAAAAGTGTTTACTATACACTGAACTAAACACATACATGTAAAATTTAAGTTTTCAAAAAGTATTTAAGATTTCCAAAATCTAAATATAAGAATACATACAATAGTTCAACATATGTTACCAAACGCTAAACTAAAAAATATCATGACTCCCTACTTTCCCTCACATATATTAAAAACAATTCAGTGTTAGTATGTCTTAATTTATATCACTTATAACTATTTATAATTACATGGTTTCAATTTTTCCCTTGTCAAAATATTTTTACAAAATTTATAAATTATTTTTAAGATCAACTATACGAGAAGACTTTCATGGACATCTTCCAGACGACTTACCATATCTCAGAAGACTTTTCGGGATTACAAATGTAAAACAAATTCTTGTTTTTTTTTGTTTTGTCATAAAGGGACTAGTTGCAATTTCACTAGTCTTTTGGGTTACTTTGTTATTTGATTCAATTTTGTGTATACTTTTGCATTTAAAATCAAATTTTGAGTCACGTTTGGAAAATTCCAGAAAAAACAAATTTATATATATATATATATATATATATATATATCAAATTGATAAAAATAAAGTAAATATAATTGCACTTTAACCTTTTACGTTAACTTTTATATATATATATATATATATATATATATATGTATATATACATATATGTGTATATATATATATATATATAAATATATATTTACTAAAACTAATGTAAGTGTACATTAACAAATAAAAAACTAAATACCAATCAATTAGATTGATTTTGAGAGAATGTGAAAATTAGGGCACACATATAACTCCCAATTGTCTCAATAAGATTTTGAACTTTTTAGGCCATATTGGAAATTGTTTTTACCCTTTTGCAATAGAAAAAAATATTTATAAAATAAATAAATTTTCGAAAAACATCTTATATATTAAAACAGAAGTCATGACTTGACTTCATGTGTGATTTTTTAAAAAATGGACTATTACTAGAAAGTTATGTTACATTAAGTCTCTAATAACCTTATCATCATTATATCTTATAAAAAATCATATCTATAATAACAAAGATATGCTTAACAATTTGATTTTGGTAAATTACCCCCACACCTTCCAACTTAGTGACGTAAAATATGTCAATAAATATAAGTTTAGGAATCTTCTATTATTTATAAGGAAATATGTCAATAATAGTTAAATGCATCCACAATATATTAACAAAAATCACAGATTAGTAATATAGAATATTTATATACCCAAACAAAATTTACACGCTATATATATTAGATAAATTTATTTTGATGTAAATTTTGAAAATTATATTGTTTAAAAAAAATAAATTGTTTAAAAATTCTTTATAATATTAATTTATGAAGCTATAAGTTTAGTTTTTAGCAAAAAATTCTTCGAAATTTATATTATCTTTGCAAATTAAAGTATACTAATATTTAATAAGCTCTATTTATATTACTTTATCTAAAAATGAAATACTAATCTAACAAACAATAAAATATAGAAGAAGAAACAAACACATGTTTGAAAAACATGTATAATATAGAAAATTTGAAACAATTTATTTGATTAAAACACTTATTATATAGTATTATTATGTTTGAAAAAGATTTATTATGCATATCGTAAATATTTGATTACTATAATATATATCAATTTACAAGTGAAAACAAAATATTTATATAACTAAGTATAAACGAAAACAAACACCCGCGCGGTTGCGCGGATCAAAATCTAGTAAAACTGTTAAAAGCACAAGTAAGAGCGTTTATATGAATGTGTTGGTTTTAAAAATAATTTTTGAAATCAAGTTTTATTTTATTTTCTATGTTGACTTAGATTTCGGGAATTGCTCCGAAGTGATTTGAAGCTGAACAATGTGGTGATTAGTATGATCGGGCGTGTAGTAGTGTCACTAATGCTAAGAGAGTGTTTGATCACATGGCTGACTAAGATATGGATTCTTGGCATCTGATGATGCGTGGAAATAGTGAAACAGAATGGGAGATGATGCCTTGCAGTTGTTAGAGGAGATGAAGAGACAAGGATTGAAACGGTTTATGTTCCAGACACTCGCTGTGTTCTGCATGACACTGCTGAAGAGGCTAAAGAACAGGCACTACTGTACCACAGTGAGAGGTTAGCGATTGCTTATGGGATCATATGCACCCCACCTCGTAAGTCCCTCAAAATAATCAAGAATCTCCGCGTGTGTAATGACTGTCACAACTTTATCAAGATCATGTCCAAACTCATTGGTTGAACTTTGATTGTGAGAGATAACAAACGTTTCCATCAGTTCAGTGATGGCAACTGTTCTTGTGGGGATTGCTGGTAGATCTCACAGGTTCTTGGGTGGCGTTTTGGCATCATGTATAGCGCTCCCAAGTCTCCAGACTCTGCTCGAGGTTGATCATTGAAATAATATTTGCTATGATGTAACAAACTTCATTTACTTACTTACTTAATTCAACAACATAAAGAATAAGATAAGTTCGTTCGTACGAACCAAACATCAACAATTACAACTTATCCTCTGCGAACGATTTCAAGCCGTTGGTTGCTTCGGCGTCGGCTCCGGTGAGAGTGGTCGTTGTCGCTGGAGGGAGTTTTTCTTCTATTTTCTTGCATTAGCTTCGTCTCTCCTCCTCCTCTCCCATCGATATGCTCGTAGTCTCTGGTTGGTCAACCACCGTCGAAGCTCAGTCCCACTCGAGAGGTGACCAGATCCGGTGGAGCGCGACTGTTCTGGAGCAGCGGCGAGGTGGCTTCGCCGGAGGAAGAGAGCGGAGTCGGCTTTTAGGGTTTGTGGGGTCAGATCTGTTTCCAGCCTTCGGGATCTGTCCTTGATGGTTGCAAATGGTGGTGGTTTGAGCTTGTTCTCAGATCTCGATCTGAAATGAGTAGCGGCAAAGAGATGTTGCGGTTCGTTGTTCAACGCGTCTTGATGCGGCAGTCCTCTTCTTTCCGCTTAAGGGAGCATCGAAGTATCCTTTTCTCGGCGGCACGTGCAGAGGAGGTGTTCTGTTGTGTGACAGTGGCCTGTCTTCTGGTGGCCACTGATTTTGCGTGAAACACACACCAATTAACCTAATGAGCACACTAACACAATCGAATGGTACGTCGATGTAGCACTTAAGGATCGAATCCACAGAGACCAAAATCTACACTTTATTTCTATAGGATCAAGCTAAAAACAATTAAGTGTGTGAAAAAAAAATCTTAAGTAACAAGTAACAATTGGATTTAACAATCAGGATATAAGGATGCTAACCTAGGGTATCTCATTGGGTGTTGACCATACTGAACCAAACAATTATTCAAGCTTTCTAAGAACAGCCTAGAACTTAGATTTCTAATTAGAGCACCCAGATCTCGCAGGCGTGCTCCTTTCGCGGAAGAGAAATGACATACTATGCTCTTGCGTGTATCACGGCTCAACAGCAAACAGTAAGCACAGACCTAAAATGCTCACATCACACCCTGATATCTACTTTTGCTGATTAGGGATGTGATGCTTGCTCTCAACAGATCTAGCAATCTAATTCAGGATTAATGCCTTGAGACGTTAGCGACCAGTGTGCTGGGTTTAGGGCAAGACCTAGGTTTACTTTCAGATTGAGGCTATGCGATGACTAGTCGGCTTTCGTTTTGCCTGTTGCGATTTTAACCTGATTCCATACCAATTTAGAATCCGCGATAGGTTCTCGGCTTATACGATTCGTCTGGTTGGAACCGAGCATCTCACCGGGAACAATTTCTAAGTTGCCCGGAAGTGCTGACCAAAAGTTTTGATTTCTTTTATAGCGCTATTACCCTTGTGTCGGGTGTTCGAGAGCTATCTCTGCGAGATAACTTAAGTTTGTTTAGGACTGTTGCGAGTTTGTTGTGATCAGCAACAAACTTTTTAGGCGATAAATGTTTACGTTTTTTTGGCCTTCGCGAAGGATACGTACGTTAAGAAGTTTTGCGTAATTTTATAGTAGCGGACGGACTGTTAGGTCTTCCAAGAAATGACTTTATCGAGGAAGGTATTTGTGTCGAAAAACTAATCTTCGGGCGTCTGCGACGTCTCGCAGTGCCGAAAGGTTGTTTTTATTTTATATGCCGCGTTCCGTGTTCGGAACGTTTTCGCAGTGTTGCGAGGGTTTTGTCTTAACCCTTCTTTGCAGGAACACTTTGGTTCGTTTGCGTATATTCGCAATTAAAACTAACATTCCTGTTTGGATGTTAGGTAGTTTTGTGATTTGTGCTAGAGCAATTAGGACCGAGAGGTCGCGTAAGTTGTTTCCCCGAAACGAAGGGTTTTTCGTTACGGTGCTTTGTGAAGTGTTGACCTTCCGAGATTCGTACGGCTTTAGGAGCTCTGGTACGAGTGTTTTCTTATACGTCGGATTTTGTAGGCAACTTGCTTCGGGAGTAGAGTGAATCACGAGAATACAGAACTTAGCCGATCTTTGACGAGTTTGCATTATCCGTTGAACGTATTGGCTTGGCGTGAAGGTTGTGTTCAGCCGCACAACCAAAGTCGTATTTGGTAGAGGATTAGACCACGACACTTTCGTGCTATCGAAAAGGTCGAGTCGGTTTGTAAACTTGGCATTGAAGTGAAGCGCGCTCGGACAATAGCCAAGTAGCGTTTGTCGAGCTTGATATGCCAAGNTATTGGCTTGGCGTGAAGGTTGTGTTCAGCCGCACAACCAAAGTCGTATTTGGTAGAGGATTAGACCACGACACTTTCGTGCTATCGAAAAGGTCGAGTCGGTTTGTAAACTTGGCATTGAAGTGAAGCGCGCTCGGACAATAGCCAAGTAGCGTTTGTCGAGCTTGATATGCCAAGTATTCCCGTGGTTATTGAAAACATTTTTCCATTGTAGGTTTGATTTATACGATGAAAGTTTCGTATAAACTTTCCTTTGTATGGAAATTGTTTTTTTTTTTTACTCGAGGTAGACAGATCCTAAGAAGCTCGATGCAGAGCCTGTGCGGAGTCGTTTGCGGGGCGGTCTCATTCTCGGATGTAAACGGGAGGAATTAAAGCGGATGCTTGTGAACTGATGGGCTAAAGAATGAGATCTTTCAGATCGTGTCGCGAGGAGGCAAAGTTTAGATTGGCCGCCCAGTGCCGGATTGTATAGCTTGGTTTTTGCTATAAGGAAAGTATTTTTTGCAAAACCTGTTACGTTTACTTTCGAGAGTTACTTCGTTATGACATGATCCTGACTATACGAAGGATTTCTCGCGTAAGCAACGTGCGATGAATTTAGTAAATCGACGCGACGCATTGGGTTAACACTGTTTCCGCAGATTTTTCGAGAAAACTTTCCGCTTAGTTTTTGATTCTTCGGTGATAGTTTTTTCGGAGTCACTCGTGGAGTTTTACCAAAAGTTATTTCACCGAGATCTAGTCGCAAAATGTTTTAGCGGGTTTCTCGGGCGGAATGAATCACATGATCAGCAATAGGATCAGTCAGCGAGAAGGGAGGACGTGTTCCCTATTGCTGCTTTGTGTTCTTGATCTTTCGTTCGCCGCAAATGTTCTTGACATTATTACGTGACTCACTTGGTTTGATGGAAAATGAGATCAATGCTTTGATGCCTAGAGATTTCGACTCTTATACTTGTTTTATCAAGTTTGAGAAGATTTTTATGACTTCGGCAAATAATCGAGTTTTGCTCTGAAGTTTCGCAGAGATTTTCTAACCGCATGATTGCGACGAGAGATGCTGTATATTCCTCGATATTATTTCCCAGACAGTTTGGATCAGTCTTTAGCACTTAGACGGGTTTTAGATTGTTGTTTGCTTTTGGGATGATTTCGACGAGGCGTTGCATCGTCCGAATATTTTTCCGCTTATTTTAGAAAGCGTTTTCTTGATTCGAGGAAAAATGTTTGGCGAAAGAAGAAAGACGAGTTTCGTTTGAAGGATTTGGATTATCGACAATCCGGGTCGATTAAAGACCATGGTGGATCGGAGATGACTTGGAGTATGTTTGATTTACGAGAACTTCTAGGAGCGAGTCGGTTTTAAGACGACGTCTGCGTCTCTAGCTCCTTCTTTCTTTTAGGAAATGAGTACGTTTGAATGCGTGGCGACCGTTTCTCGGTTGTACGAGAGATTGGATCAGTTTGCGAGTTATGCCTTAGCTTCATCTATGATTTGGGGTTGTATATTCTTCGTTCTTCGTCTTATGACTTACCGGTCTTCGACGAATTACCAGCGAGAGTATCGGAGCGGGGAGAAGACTTAACCATCAGATCTCGTGTTCTTGTTTCTTCGTACTGCTGGTTTTATTTGACCGACAAGGTGCGCTTTGTATATCGAAAAAATCAATCACGTGTTTATGATTGGATGTTTTCGACTTAGCGTGGCAGAGTTTCGTAAAATCGGATTAGGTTTAGAGAGTTCAGATTTCTCGTATAGTTTAGGCAACTTTGGTGTTAAGTCAACCGTTGCCGTTTTAGACGATTGATTCGAACTTATATGAAGAAATAAGTATTTGCGGTTTTATCGTAAAATCCCGATGGAAATTCCGGTTCAGACGAAACAAGGATCAGTGCGATCAAGACTTCGAGAGAACTCGAGGATTGGTTCAGCTCGACGTAAGGCAAGTCGGGTGAACCCTTTCAGCTCGTCGTGTGGCAATCTGGATTGTAAGAACCCTTGGGGCGAAGTCAGCGTCTCTTGGGCAAGCTAGGCGCTTGGTTCAGCTCTACGTTCGGCGAGCTAAGACGGTTGGTTTAGCTCTACGTTCGGTGAGCTAAGATGCTTGGTTTAGCTCTACGTTCGGCGAGCTAAGACGCCTGGCGCGGGTGATTTCGATTCGTCGAGTTGATTTGTTTTCGTCGTTGAATCTCAACGGAAAGTCCGGACGAAACGAAAAGCGTCTTGATCAAGATTCGAGATGGAGATGTTTCGATCCATCGAGCTTGTCCAATTTCCCTAATGGTGAGTCGGCGAGCACAGTTCCGATTTATCAAGCTATCTTGTTTTCGTTGTAAAATCTCAACGAAAACTTTGATTGAGACGAAACGAAAAGCAGTTTGATTATTGTTTAGCGTACGGTCTGGCTCACCATAGCTATGAATCGGATTGTGAGGACCCTCGGAGAAAAGTCAGTGCCTCTAGGACGAGGTGGAAAGCCGGTCAGCTCGCAAAGATGGCGAGCTAGGTTGCCTGGCCGACTCACTGTCTTTTCGGCTGGATAGTATTGCCCAATTGTGCGAGTAGCCTAAGGTTCTTCTGCGAGCAACCTAGGGTTTTTTCGCGAATAACCTAGGTTTTTCCGCGAGTAACCTAGGGCTTTCTCCGCTAGTAAAGCTAGGGCTTTCTCCGCGAGTAACCGAGGGCTTTTCCGCAAACAACCTAGGGTTTTGCCGCGAATAACCTACAGTTCTTCCGCGAGTTACCTAAGGATTTTTCCGCGAATAACCTATGATTTTTCCGCGAGTTACCTAAGGATTTTTCCGCGAACAGCCTAGGGTTTTTCCGCGAGTTTCTGGAAGAGCAAGTTTTATTTTTCCGAAAACTTCTCGGAAAACGTCTTTTGCTCAACCCGTGAGATTTTTCCAACTCGGAAATAAGAAAAACACTATGGGGTTTGATAGATTTTATCGTTTCTCTTAGTGATCTGAGATAGAAATCGTGAGCTTGTTCTGTTGCTCTTCCCGTGGCGAAGAGTCGCGATAGGTTTTTGATTTTGTTGAGTGCTACAGCGTTTGCGCGTGCGTTGGCTGTACGAGTAGTCGCTGCTGGAGTTGTTTTACCAGCGTTTTTGCTAGTTGCGACTTCGTCTTTCATACATCCAGACATTGTTTTGGTCAAGCGTTTTGCGGCTATGAGTAAGAGTAATCCGACCCCCCCTCCTTCTAGCGCCAAACTGTGGGAACCGAGATTCACACTTGTCGATTTCCGTAAAATAAGGAAAGTTAGGAAAACCCTAATTTTCCAGAGGAACCGGATCTCTGCGAAAGCCAACGACAAGTAACCAAGAACGCGATTAATATGAATAAATTGAAAGATATAAAAAGAAAAACGAGATTGAGAGCAAGAAGGATTCTTATTCCGAATTTGCGTAAGAACGGTTACAACGAGAGTTGCCTTAGCTGCGTGAGCTGTCGGCGAAATTCCTAGTTCTAGCAATCTAAGACTAAAACCCTACTTGAGACACAGCTCGATAACGAAAACGGAAAATTGCCTAAATGCTAAGTTTGGTGGTGAAAGCTCTGAAAACTCGTCCCTCAGCTTCTGCCCTATGCCTCCTCCTTATATACTCCTCCTTAGGCGGTTCTAGTCTTTCCATTTTGCTCGAAACCGAATATTTCGGGAACTTTCCATATCTGTCGATCCTTCCTTTTCTTCTGCGGAAAACTTCTATTTATCTTCAAACTTGCCTTTTATCTTCCGTCTGCGAGTAGACCGTCAAAGCGTTATCGTATCTTCGGGTTTGATTTCGTTAACATCGCGAGATGGGTTTTTATCGTGTTTTAGGACCTTTCGGGCCATTTTAAGATAAAAACCGTTTTCCGACTTTAACGAGACCGTTTCCTGATCCGATGCCGTTTTTTTACGATTCTCTCGACGTTTTTTATTAAAAACGCGTTTGTTATAATCTTAACGAAGAATCTCGGATAAATCGTATAGTTTAGGCGACATTCGGTGTTTTGATTAACCGTTACCGTTTTATACGATTTCTTCGAGTTCTTTTCGGGAAAACGGAGTTTTACGGTTTTTATCGTAAAACTCGAACGATAGGACGGATGGAGACGAAATGGGAGACATTTCGACCGTGATTCAGAATACGATCGTGTCGAGGGACGTATGCCCTGAATCAAGGATGTGGGAGATCGAGGCTCGGGATGGTCGGCTCGACGTACGGCGAGCTAGTTCAGCTTGGCTAGGTCGCCATATGGCGAACTAGGCGAAAAGAACCAGTGGGGCAAAGTCTGCACCTCTTAGTACGCCCAATGGCGATCAAGCCGGGACGGGACTAGTTCGCCCATCGGCGAACTAAGCCGGGCCGGCTTAGTTCGCCGATGGGCGAACTAGTTGAGATGGACTAGTTCGCCCATCGGCGAACTAAGCCAACGGCGAACTAAGCCGAGTGCCTCCTAGTTCGCCGATGGGCGAACTAGTCGAGTGCCTCCTAGTTCGCCGATGGGCGAACTAGTCGAGTGCCTCCTAGTTCGCCCATCGGCGAACTAAGCCGGCTCGGCTTAGTTCGTCCGTGGGCGAACTAGTCGTGACTAGTTCACGTTTTACGGCTGTTTCGGTTTTTTGCGGTTTCGTAAAACGATTCTTCGAGTTTTATAAAACGATTCTTCGAGTTTTATAAAACGATTCTTCGAGTTTTATAAAACGATTCTCGAGTTTTATAAAACGATTCTTCGGGTTTTATAAAACGATTCTTCGAGTTTTATAAAACGATTCTCGAGTTTTATAAAACGATTCTTCGAGTTTTATAAAACGATTCTCGAGTTTTATAAAACGATTCTCGAGTTTTATAAAACGATTCCCGAGTTTTATAAAACAATTCTTCGAGTTTTATAAAACGATCTTCGAGTTTTATAAAACGGCTTCTCGAGTTTTATAAAACAATCTTCGAGTTTTATAAAACGATCTTCGAGTTTTATAAAACGGCTTCTCGAGTTTTATAAAACGATCTTCGAGTTTTATAAAACAGCTTCTCGAGTTTTATAAAACGGCTTCTCGAGTTTTATAAAACGATCCTCGAGTTTTATAAAACGATCTTCGAGTTTTATAAAACGGCTTCTCGAGTTTTATAAAACGATCTTCGAGTTTTATAAAACGGCTTCTCGAGTTTTATAAAACGATCTTCGAGTTTTATAAAACAGCTTCTCGAGTTTTATAAAACGGCTTCTCGAGTTTTATAAAACGATCCTCGAGTTTTATAAAACGATCTTCGAGTTTTATAAAACGGCTTCTCGAGTTTTATAAAATGATCCTCGAGTTTTGTAAAACGATTCTCGAGTTTTATAAAACGACCCTCGAGTTTTATAAAACAATCTTTGAGTTTTATAAAACGGCTTCTCGAGTTTTATAAAATGATCTTCGAGTTTTATAAAACGCCTTCTCGAGTTTTATAAATAGATCTTCGAGTTTCATAAAACGATCTTCGAGTTTTATAAAATGACTTCTCGAGTTTTATAAAACGATCCTCGACTTTTTATAAAACGATTCTCGAGTTTTATAAAATGATCCTCGGGTTTTATAAAACGATTCTCGAGTTTTATAAAACGGTCCTCGAGTTTTATAAAACGATCCTCAAGTTTTATAAAACAATTCTTTTTATATTTCTGCGGGGAGTTTCGGCCGTTGATTCCGTCGTACCAATTTTGACCCCAACATACGTGGCTCACTACTTCTCAGTAGACCCACCCCAGCACAAACATATAAGACTGAGAGTGGCTTTCTGCACAAAGCAGAGTGCAACATTTACAGGATCTCGATAGTGGCCCAAGTGGCAGAATGTGAATCCTTACCCAAGAACGGTAGTGGCCCACTTAAGGGGAGCAGAATACAATCTCGATGATAATAAGCCTACGGGCCGCAAATGTTCAAAATTCCGAATTTTACATTTTTACATAAGATCGGTAGTGGCCCACCTAAGGGGGGCAGAATACGATCCAACAAGCCTCCGGACCCTGAATGTTCAAAATCCTGAATTTTACATTCTCATTTGAGACTGGTAGTGGCCTACCTAAGGGAGGACGAATACGATCTCAAAACAACGACCTCAGGGTCCGACACCCGGGTCCCGATGTTAAAAATTACAAATTTTACATCCCTTATCCGCTCACCTCCGGGTTCAGGTCAAGCACCTTAGAATTACTCAGAAAACCTCAAGGTTCTGAAAAATCGTGACTACATTTCAGGATAGACCCCAAGGTCCCAAGAAACTGACTTAAGCTTTTGCAGTCAAGTACTTAACCTCAGGGTTAAAAAACAAGCTTCCAAGCTCCAGTGTTCAAAATTCAGAATTCTACACTCTCGGCCCTCAGGCCCAGCCGTAGACCTCCGGGTCCAAAATATCCTTGGGACGGAGCCCCCAGCCCCTAGGCTCAATCAGAATCTCTGGGCCCAGGCGACGAGACCGTCAAGTCGGAATTTTGAGTTTCCACAAGGAACCCTCCTATCTCCGCATCTGAGCGAAAGAGAGCAGGGCCCAACCGGAGATTTAAGATTCCTAGAATCCTCCACCGGCCCCCGGGACCTAGATACCAATGGCTACAAGTTCCACATTGCCTAAGCTCTGAACTCATAATGGTAGATTACCTAGGGTTGATCTTAAGGTAACTAAAGCTGATATCCTAAAGCGCTTAGTGGAATCTACACCATGCTAAACAACCCTGCAAGGAACCTAAGCCTCTCTCCTCAAACTACCTAATCACCCGAAAGAAGAAGGCGAGAAATTGTGCTAAGCAAAGTACGAGATTTTCAAGAAAAAGACGGAAATCATTGTTATTAAAAGAAACCAAAAGAGAACAAAGACTTCACCTCGCGACAAAAGCATCGACAAGGGATACATAATAATAAAGCATCCAAAAGGAAAAGGTAAAAACAAGAAAATCCGGGTCTAAAGCCTCCTAGGAAAGGATGCCCGAGGAACTCCTCCAGCTTAGTTTCCTTCTCCTCCTAGGAATAGCAGCTGACGGTACTCCCCTATTAGATCCTAACGGTTAGAAAGTCCCTCCGACCATTCCTTCATAAGCTCCCAACGGGCAAATGCCCGAGTTCGTTGCACTGCTACAGCATGATAAGAGGATATATCCGGCACACCTCAGCCCCACAGAATCCAGAACTGAGTACCTCCTACGAATCCTAGCCAGGTCTTCTGCCCCGATACTCGAGCGAGGACCGTCACCACCTATTTCATGAGGCAAACGAAAAAGCCTGCGCCGTAATGGAGCATGAGGCACCACTTCTTCGTCTGCTCCAAGGGCGACTCGTGGTGATGGCACTGGAGAAGAAAACGGATTGGAAGAAATACGACGGGGCCTAGCATGTCCTCCGATGCAAGAAGTAGAAAATAGTGAAAGGGTGACCTAATTGTTCATCCTATCAAGACCGGAGGAAAGAATATTGGATGATATTTCTCCACGGAAAAGATTGCAATATATACCTGAGACCAAAACCCTCAGATGATTCTAGAAAAGGAAAGAATTTTCCTTCATTAAAACAGAAAATTTGAAAAAGAGGAAAAGGAGGGAGCGGAAGTAAGAAGTTTCCCAATCCTTCGTTGCAACCGGAAAGGATACAGCGGCGCGCTAGGGGGACGTCATCGAATCAGCGCGAGCAGCTAGGGCTTCCTAGGCCCAAAAAGCATAAACGTTCCTTCCTGCCTTCAATAGCAAGGCCCTAAAACCAAAAGAAACAAGCATTTCTCCAACCAAAGTTTACGACTCCGCGTCGTCGATTCCAAGGAATTCGGGCCTGAAAGATATCTACAGAACATCATTTTACCAACGGAAAATCGACTTAATCCAGGCTCCAAACACGTTTCCGGCCTACACGAGGACCTGGAGGATAGGGTGCTTCAGAGCGATGTCTTACCTAAGGGGAATCTGCTGGGATAAAGCAACTCCGGTCCACCTATACACACTTTATCCCTTGATTCCATCAGTGAAATCAAGGAATAAGGGGAAAACTGTTAGGAAAAAATATCCTGGCACCAGATTCCTCCAGCCCCCGGGCTGGGCACCGGCCTCTAGACCTCGGCTCCAAAGGGACCCAGAGCCCGGACCCTGCCTTCAGATTCCCTGGGCCCGACCCCTGTTCCTCGAACTGACCCTTGAGTAAAATGGAAGTTCTCCATACTAGGAAACTCTCCCATAATCGCCAATATGGAAGAGTTTAACCTAACGCAAGTCGACATCTACATCTATATAAGGGGAACCCAAACCCTAAAATAAGGGATCGACACTTAGAGATTGAGAGAATAGATCTAGACGGCTAGGGTTCCAACACCAATATATTGTAGCCTCCATCGGATAATAAATAAGATCTCTCTTTCTCTACTTACTTCTTGTTTATCTCATACGAGCTCCTCTTAGTTTCTCCTTATCTCTTACGAATACCTTTGCTTCTCTATATCTTAACTCAAACCTTCTTGTGTTCCGTAGTACTAAAACGACCCTACACAAAAATACCATAATAGGATTTCGTAGGGAGATTGAAGTACCATTGGAGGGAAGGACCGGTCAGGGTTGAGCTGAAGCCCCTGCACATGGTAGGTTCTCTCAGTCCTCGGGGACTGCTGTTGTCAGCATCCGTTGCTTGTAGAGAGCTACGTGGTTGTCTGGATCGCTTGTCCCATCGTAGGTCTTCATGGTAAGGAATGAGAATTTCCTCGGCATCTCGACTGAAGCATGCCCTCCTAAGTTTCCAGCTCCTGATGGGGGGAGCTACACCTGGAAGCCTCTCTACCATCGACTGGATAGTGTTGAATCTTTTGAAGAACATCTTCTCGAGGCATGCTATGGCTGCTGGATCTGAGATCGAGGGATTGTTGGGTGAGTATTCCTCGTCCTCCATATCAGAGTCACTGCTGATGGTTACCTGTGTCTTCCTCGTTGTAGTTTCCTTATCCTTGGGTTCCTTATCCTCGGGTTCCTTATCCTTAGGGGCTGGATGCCGATTCGCGCCGTCTTCGTGGATAGGGGTGTCGAGGGAGGGCATGGTTCGAACTCGGGGTTTAGGGTCGTTTTAGTACTACAGAACACTAAAGGTTTGTGTATGAACAAAGAGAAGCGAGGATTTTTGTATTAGCGAAGGAGAAATCAAAGAGAAACCAAAAGAAACAAGTAGAGAAGGAGACGTATTATTGATTAATCGAAAGGGGGCTGCAATGTTTAGTGTATGAACCCTAATTCTAGCCGCCTAGGTCTAGTCTCTCAATCTCTAAGTGTCGATCCCTTACTCTAGGGTTTGGGTTCCCCTTTTATCTGTGTAGATGTCGGCTCGCATTACGTTAAACTCTTCCATATTGGCGAATATGGAAGATATCCCTTAAGTGGAGAACTTCCATTTTATCCAAGGGCCGGCTTTTGGAGCGGGGGTCGGACCCGGGGAACCTGGATGCAGGGTCCGGGCCCTAGGTCCCTTTAGAGCAGAGCTCTAGAGGCCGTTACCCAGCCCGGAGGCTAGAGGAATCTGGTGCCTGGATATTTTTTCCCAACACTTTTAGCAATTAAAGAGCAAGCCTCCAGCTCCGCATTCCAAATAGCAGGAGGTTAAAGATATGGATGAAGTGCCTCTAACAAAAGGAGATCTGACCCGGAACCTAAAGTTAGAGTCCAAGCTCGCCGATGGAGTGAGTCAGAGGCTGATAGACTTCCTCTGGTCCAACTTAGATTGTTTCGCCTGGTCCTATAAATACATGCCGGGGATTCACCCAGAAGTCATTTTGCAGAAGCTTGAAGTTGATCCAATGTGTTAGGGGAATTTTTTGTAGGCTCTTTGCGAGTACTACGGAAAGGTAGATGAGCTGGTAGTTTGTATGGATTGAGAGTATTTCGTATGGACTTAGAGAAATAGATAAGAAAGTATAGACTTGAAGAGATCTTTATTGAGTAATAGAGCCGGAATTACAAGGTATTGAGTATGAACCCAAATTCTAGCTGTAAACCCTAATTGTGGGAACCAAAATTCGCACTGTCGATTTTATGAAAAATAAGGAAACTTAGGAAATCCTTAATTTTCCAGAGGTCCCTGATCTCTGATAGAGCCAACAACAAGTAACCAAATAAATGCGGAAAATATGAAAACCATGATAAATAAATTTATAAGAGAGTAGATTTTATTTTGAATCCGCATAAGAGAGTTGCGATTATTACAAGTTATTACAAAGGCTTTGGTTGCAAGAGCTGTCAGCGAGTTATCTAGTTCTAGCAACAGAAAACCTAGTTGAGGCGCAGCTCGATAACAAAAGATGAAAAAGATACGAAAAGGTTTTTACTGATTTCGGACTGAACCTTATAAAGTCTGTCTACCTACCCCTTTCGAGGATCAAGCCAAACGTAGTTCAATTGATAAAGCTGAACAAGAGATCAAACTGCATGGGCGAGTTCGTCTAGTAGTTGAGTGTCAGTCATAGAAACCAAACTTGTCGAGAATAAAGCCTAAGTTTCTAAGTGCAGAGAGTTCTAAGTCTAGTAAAGTTGTAAAAGTTCTGAGATCCCCCTCCTCTTGGCTTCGACCTTGTGTTTATATACTTCTCTTCTAGGCGGTTTTGTCTTTCCTTTTTCTCCCCGATTCGTGTTTCTCGGAAATCTTCCATTTATCTCGATCTTCCTATTTTTCCTTGGAAAAGTTATATTTTATCTTCAAACTTGACATTTATTTATTCCTGCAAATGATGGGTAAACTGTCATCATATCTTTGGGATGGATCTCATCTAAAGTCGTGAGTGGGCCTTTATCGCGTTTTAGGACTTTTCGGACCGTTTTGCAACTTAGCCGTTTAACAATTTTAGACAAGATCGTTCCATGACACGAAGGCGTTTTTATAAAACATCTCTAGTCAATCATATAGTTTGGTAACTTTAGGTGTTTCGTTTAATCGTTACTGTTTTTACAAGAAAACAAGTCTTTAACAGTTTTCATCGTAAAGTTCCAACGAGAATACGAATTGAGACGAAATGAGAGATGTTCCGATCACGGTTCAGAGTATAGTCGAGTCGAAGGGCATATACCTAGCATTTGGCCAATCAACGGGCAATGGTGCGGATGATACGACCAGCTCGCTGAGCCGGTCCTGGTCAGCTCGCCGGCCGCGACCTGGATGGTGTGGTCCAGCTCGCCAAGATGGCGAGCCGGTTCAAGACGACCAGCTCGCCGGCTTGGCAAACAGGACGGGTCGGTTCAGCTTGCCCAGACGACGAGCTGGACGGGACGGTTCAGCTCGCCAAGCCAGCGAGCTGGATGGGATGGTTCAGATCGCCAAGCCGGCGAGCTGGTTCGGGACGACCAGCTCGCCAAGACGGCGAGCTGGTTTGGCACAGTCAGCTTTCCGGTTTGGCACAGCCAGCTCACCGACTTGGCGAGCTGGATGGTCTCGGACAGCCTTTCTGTTCTGGTGAGTTGGACGTTATGGCCGATCTTGCTAAATTTGGCTAGTAAGACAGTCGTGGATTGTTTTATTCGATCTGAGATTCTTTCGGAGAACATAAGGAGAAGTAATCGTAGACATTGATTTCGAGACTACCGTTTTTGACCTCAACAGGAGGTCTTTTTAATAATTTCATACTTTGATACGAGTTTTTCGAAACTTCGTATCTGCGTAGAAAGTTTACTGTTTTTTGTTTTCTTTTACTGGGACTTTTAGCCATTAATTCCATCGTGATCGATTTTGACCCCAACAGTTATCCCTCCAGCTCGTTAAATACATATATACATACAGTTAGTATATACTAATAATATTTTCATTGTAATAATTTAGTAAATACAGATCAAAGATATAAATTGTGAAAAAGTAGTAATACTTTATGCCCTTTGAATATAAAATAGATAAATATTATAATAGAAATATCAATAAAATGTAGTAGTAGTTAATACGCATCGAACAATCTTAATATTTTTTTACATAATTAGGATTAATAAACAATAAAAATACGTTTATTAATATAACTATATATTTACACATACAGGCAAAGAGACAGTTAAATATTAATAATTTAAAAGGTAAAACTTTATAAAAAATTTAGATATAAAGAATTTGATATAAAAAATAATAAATTATACTTTAAAATTTTCATAGAAAAATGTATTTAAATCATTTAACTTTTATTATTTGAAGTTAAAATAAAATAATATAAAATATTAACGCAAGTTAGAAATCTAGTATAAAAATAAAAATTTCATTAAAACTTGTAACAATTTTTTTTGTGAGAATACTTTTTGTCTAAAATAATATTCTTCCTTTCCTTAACATCAAAAGTCTTCTTTCTAGTGGTCGGCCATTAAAGAATAATCGCCACACCAATTAGTCATCCCTCAATCACACCCACATATGTGGATATATTAGTTGTATTATTGTGTTGCTAACGTCATTGATTTCACGTCTTATAAGTTATATGTCAGGGCATCTCAATAGTAATCTATTTTCACTCTATTATAGAGTAAAAAATAGGTTTATTCTAAATAAAGAGTAACTTGTTTTTTTTGTTCACCACTCTATTTTCAACTTTAAAATAGAGTTTTATTGGAGCAAACAACCAACTCCATTTTAGTGTTACTCTATTTTAGAGAAAAAAATAGTGTAAACCATTGGAGATGGTCGTAAAGAAAATATAAGCAAAATTGAAAATGAAATAAACATTTTAAGGAAAACGAGTATTCTTCATGAATTTTCACTATAAATATTCTTTGTGTTATATTAGGATTTTATAATTCTTTTGGTAAGTTATTAAATATTATATCAGATTTTATTTTCTTTTTTTTTTTACAAAACTAACACAAACACAAGTGGTGGATGCATAGTTCAAATCAAAATAACAATGAAGGCCTAAATGAAAGAAACGAGAATAAAACTTATAACATGACCCTAATAGAGCAATGACAAACCTGAGGAACAGGGAAAAACAGAGTGAGCACTCTGTTATTGTGAGCTACAAGAGAGAAGGCTTCTCATACCTTGAAAAAACGGATCCAACAGCTTATGACAGACCCACAAATCACCATTTGCTCAAAGAAGGATCCACTTGCTCATCCAAAACACACCCAACCAGCATCAGGAGGACGGTTCTGCGGAGAACCCATCGCTCGTATAGGAAAGATGACGATTTATGCCTCCAACTAACAAATCGAGGACCGTGTACACCCATTTAATCCAAGGCCCATAAAAAGCAGTCAGAAAGGTTAGGAACTCCACATCTAGAGAGCACCACAAAGTAAACAAGAAGGCCGAAAGCCTGTGGGAACCGAGATTCACACTTGTCGATTTCCGTAAAATAAGGAAAGTTAGGAAAACCCTAATTTTCCAGAGGAACCGGATCTCTGCGAAAGCCAACGACAAGTAACCAAGAACGCGATTAATATGAATAAATTGAAAGATATAAAAAGAAAAACGAGATTGAGGGCAAGAAGGATTCTTATTCTGAATTCGCGTAAGAATAGTTACAACGAGAGTTGCCTTAGCTGCGTGAGCCGTCGGCGAAATTCCTAGTTCTAGCAATCTAAGATTAAAACCCTAGTTGAGACGCAGCTCGATAAAGAAAACGGAAAATTGCCTAAATGCTAAGTTTGGTGGTGAAAGCTCTGAAAACTCGTGTCCCTTGCTTCTGCCCGAGACCTCCTACTTATATACTCCTCGCCTTGGCCATCCGGTCTTTCCATTTCGCCCAGATTTGACTATATCGGGAATTTTCCATTTTTCTCAATCCTTTCTTTTCTTCCGCGGAAATCTTCTATTTTTCTTCAAACCTTCCTTTTATCGTCAAACTTGAATTTTATTTTCCTCCTGCGAGTAAACCGTCAAAACGTTATCGAATCTGCGGGTTAGATTCCGTTAAAATCGCGAGATGGGTTTTTATCGCGTTTTAGGCCCTTCCGGGCCGTTTTGCGATAAATCCGTTTTCTGACTTTTAACGGGATCGTTTCCTGATCTGACGTCGTTTTTAATAAATTCCTCGAGCTAACCGTAAGGTTTTACGATTTACTCGACTTTTTAATTAAAAACGCGTTTTTTACAATTTACTCGACGTTTTTATTAAAAACGCGTTTTTTACGATTTTGACGAGAAATCTCGAATAAATCGTATGTTTTAGGCAATGTTCGATGTTTCGTCAACCGTCGCCGTTTTATACGATTTCTTTGAGTTCTTATCGAGAAAGCGAAGTTTTAAGGTTTTTATCATAAAAATCGAACGATAGGTCGGATCGAGATGGAACAGGAGATGTTTCGGCCGTGGTTCAGAATACGACCAAGTCGAAAGACGTAAGTTTCGAATCGGGAAGGCGGGAAAACGAGACTGGGGACGTCCAGGAAGTTTCTAGTTCACCCATCGGCGAACTAAGCCGGGCCGGCTTAGTTCGCCGATGGGTGAACTAGTCGAGCATCTCCCAGTTCGCCCATCAGCGAACTAAGCCGGGCCGGCTTAGTTCGCTGATGGGCGAACTAGTCGAGTGATCCTAGTTCGCCCATCCGCGAACTAAGCCGGCCCGGCTTAGTTCGCCGATGGGCGAACTAGTTGAGCATCTCCTAGTTCGCCCATTGGTGAACTAAGCCAGGCCAGCTTAGTTCGCCAATGGGCGAACTAGTCGAGTGTCTCCTAGTTCTCCCATTGGCGAACTAAGCTGGCTCGGCTTAGTTCGCCCGTGGGCGAACTAGTCGTGACTAGTTCGCGTTTTACGGCTGTTTCGGTTTTTTGCGGTTTCGTAAAACGATTCTCGAGCTTTATAAAATGATCTTCGAGTTTTATAAAAAGATCTTCGAGTTTCATAAAACGATCTTCGAGTTTTATAAAACGGCTTCTCGAGTTTTATAAAACGATCCTCGAGTTTTATAAAATGATCTTCGAGTTTTATAAAACGGCTTCTCGAGTTTTATAAAACGATCTTCTAGTTTTATAAAACAGCTTCTCGAGTTTTATAAAACGATCTTCGAGTTTTATAAAACGGCTTCTCGAGTTTTATAAAACGATCCTCGAGTTTTATAAAATGATCTGCGAGTTTTATAAAACGGCTTCTCGAGTTTTATAAAACGATCTTCGAGTTTTATAAAACAGCTTCTCGGGTTTTATAAAGCGATCTTCGAGTTTTATAAAACGACTTCTCGAGTTTTATAAAAAGATCTTCGAGTTTCATAAAACGATCTTTTATAAAACGGCTTCTCGAGTTTTATTAAACGATCCTCAAGTTTTATAAAACGATCTTCGAGTTTTATAAAACGGCTTCTCGAGTTTTATAAAATGATCCTCAAGTTTTATAAAACGATTCTCGAGTTTTATAAAACGATTCTTTAGGTTTTATAAAACGATTCCTTTTATATTTCTGCGGGGAGTTTTGGCCGTTGATTCCGTCGTACCGATTTTGAGCCCAACTAAGCCCAACTGAACCCCATCCTTCATCGCATACTCAAAGAGATTTCACATAATAAACAAACCGCTGCAAGGTTCAAGAGGAGGGAGAGCCAGAAAACGGAGAGCCAGAACTAACACACTCAAACTAAGAGGAGGAGTCCATATCTACCTGCACCGAAGAAGACTCACAAGCATGATCAGAGGAAGAAACATCTATTAAACTCTGCCGCTGCAGACCACCACAAGATAAGGATGACAATCCACACTTAGAAGTACTCCACATGATACCATCGGAGATTACCAGAGGAGACCAAGCCAGAGGAAAAGGACCATATATTTCACGAACGAGGGTCTTTAACCCACCAAAAAAGGAACCTTGAAAACAGCCATGCACCATTCTGAATAGGAGACAACCTGATATCACTCAAATTACCCTATGAACAATTTTTTTCTCAAATAAAAAAATTATTTGTAGTGCTTAGGCATCAATCCACAAGGAGAATGGATACACAATAAACTAGAAATATTATAATTAAGCTAGATAGTAAACAAATAATCAGTTGGTTTGTAGAAAATAAGAATAAATAGTAAGATTTAGGGTTTCAAGTAAGAGAATTAAGAGTGTATGATAAACCGTCCTAGAACATTAATGAGATAGCAAGATATCCATCTCTCACTGTGAGTCTAATCAGATGACTAAGTCTTTATTTCAATTGTCGCATGTGAAGAAGGAGTGAGTGTCGATTGATACTATGGTATGAGTGTCGCTCGATACTTCCTTAGCCAAGCATTAATTTCCTAATTGATATGTTCACTAAGTTCATCTAGACAAGCTCTCGCATGTATCTAACAAATTAGCTCATCATAATTAATTCAGATAATGAACCTACTGTTGTAGTTATCAGTGTCTTAGGTTCAAGGTTCTCGTTAGCTACTATAGAACACAAGTTATGAGTATAATTCTGATGAAGGATTCTTAATAGATTCACCCTAGCAATTCTATGTCTCAGCAATTCAGATAAGCCATAATAAACTTTAAATTCAACAAGAGAAATTATTCAGACATAATTAAGAAAATCATAAAAATAATCTGAATAGAATCCAAAATAGAAGAAGGTAAGAAAACTGGACTACCAATACAAATTTCTAAAGGAGTCTTCAGCTTCTCTCCAAAAGTACTAAAACCATAGAATAATATGTTGTGGTTTAAAAGATAGAAAAGATTGTGTTTTGCCTAAACAATGGCAAAGCACATAAATAATAGGTATTAGGTCGGTCAGGGGTAGTCTTCTAATTATGTGGATCTTATAGACTTCAGGTCGACTCGTCTTCTCACATCGGTGTCGATCGATACCAAGAGGTAAGTTTTAATCGACATTTCTCCTGAACCTCGACTCTGCTTCTGATTTCTTCGACAGCTACCTGTTTCCTCATCATTAAGCTCCAGAATGTTCCATAATCTCCACATTGCTCCAAAATATATGTGAACCTGAGAACACTCTAAAATAGATTACAAACACATAATAGACTCTAAAAGTACATAACTATGGGTGAAAACTGGTAAAATCCATAGTATATCATCCTTCAGACTTATCATTTGCTTCCCCTCAAGCAAAACATAGAACAATCATGTGAAGAGGATTTAAAACACAGGGACTCACACAATTTTAAAGTTACTACCTTCACCTTTGCAATGTTACAAGACACATCAGACTGGTACTAACTTCAAGGGAACTTCCATGTACTAGACCTTATCTTAGTAATCAAACCTTTCCAGTCCACAGCTGATCTGATGTCACCTGAGAAACCCCTCTACTGACGTCATTTCTGCAAATAGATGTGTAGGTTAAATCTTCGGAGTATTGATCAACGAACATGTGGACTCTTACCCTAGCAAGTATATGAAACACACAGATAGTCTTCTCTAATCTATTTTCTCTCTCTTCTCTCTTCTCAGAATCTGTTTCTTCTCTTTTTATACTAATCCAAAGAATCAAGAACGCAGCAGCACACCGTCTTGTTCATCTTCTTATCTATTTCTTTTGATAAAGTGTAGGAGAATAATGTGGTCATCCGTAGGATAATGCGGTCATAGAATATTTTTCTACTCCCTCTGCATCTCAGAAAAATCATCTCAATCTTTTCTTTTCTAGAAAGAGAGAGAGAGAGAAGTGAACCAGAAATACACAGACCTTTACCATCCAGATTTTCAAGAGGAATCTGATCCAGTGTATTAAGTTGATTAAAGTTGGAAGCCAGCTTTGGTTCCTCCAGACTTTCTAAGCTACCATGGATGTTATTGGCATATGCTCCACTTTGGTGTTTCCATTCAGTACACCCTGCAATTAATAGTCTCAATGAAAGGTGCTATAGAGTGGTTAGATAATAAGTAAAAATTGAAAAAGTTTATAATCTTCTTCTTGATGCTATAAAACTTAATTAAAAACACGGAATACTAGAGCTCGAAAAAAAAAATAAAAAAATAATAGTAATACCTCCCCTAGACTTAAACAATACTGTACCAGTGTTAATAGTCAAAGATTAGTGGGAAAATAAATCATAAGGACAAAATTTAACAAGGAATAAGCGGTATACCTGCTCGCTGATGTTGAGTGTCATCGATACAGTTAAATGGCGGTCGACAATACCTCTGAGGCTTTGTTGATCGATAATGATCAGATGTCAGTTGATGCTCGGTGCAGACTCATCTTCCTCAGGTTTCTTTTTTCGACCTGAAATAAAATAAACACGAAAAACTAATTTAAAAGTTACTAAATGAGTTGTCTCCCACCAAACGCTTGTTGATAGGCTTTAGTGTGACGTTTTGGATATTTTTCGCTAGTATGGAGGTAATGGAATACTTTTTGGAAAACAAGTACCAGCATATTCTCTACTCCTCTTGAATCAGGTGCCTACAAAGCTTTTGATTACTTCTTATCCTTTAGTTATGTGATCTTGCTGTTTTTGTATAATCTCATGTTTGTAATCCACTTTCAGCTGTAGCTCTTCCATACCTTGTTTTAAACTAACAATTTTGTTGTCAAGAAGGAAGTAGATTTCATCAATCTTCTTGTAGAACTCATCAAACAACCTCTCATGACCTATGTAAAGATCAACTGTCATCTCTTTAACTTGATCCTTCCAGTAATTCTCAGGTTTTGGCTGAATTGGGTGACTAGCTTAAGATGCCCCTCATACTGTGGTAGACTAACATAGACATTTCCTGAACCATGAGCCAACCCTAGAATGTTGGCTATGTTTTTCATTGTGGAGACATTGATGATCCTCCCATCTACTGCATGAGCACGACCAGCCGATCTCTGAAAACTCAATATTTATTTGTTGAAAGGATGTTTTTGGTTGTCCACATCTTTTTAATATACGAGTTGAAGCTGGTTGTTCTGTGTAGACTTGTTCGGACTATGGAACGTTGGGGTGTCGATCGATGCTGGATGCTTGGTGTCGATTGATGCCTCACTGTCATCTTCATGTTATTTTGGTGTTTCTACACTGACTTTTTTTTAGGTGAAATTGTGGCCTTAACTGAAAAAACTTTCTAAAACATATGTAGTCGCATGGGTGTCGTCGATGCTGGTGGTTGGGTATCGATGGACACCTCGCATTATGTTTTTATTCAACCCCAGAATCAGAGTAACAAACTACCAAATCATGGATCATTGCCTATCTAAATGTAGGGTGTGTTTCCCTTCACCACTTAAACATGGTGATAAATATCAGTCTCACGGAGGAGTGAGAGATACAACCTGTTTGTCTGCATATCACAAATAGCTTATACGGTAGCCATGAATGCTCTCCCAAGTAATAGAGAAGAATTCTAGTCTATCTGAATATCCATAACTTGAAAATCTACTGGAAGTAAAACATTGTCGATTTGTATATGAATGTTTGTGACAATCCCACCTGAATTTACCTTAAAGTAATCCACAAAGGTGAATAAATTGTTAGATGGTTATATCTCAGACTCAGGTACTCAGCCATCACCATGGGAATAATATTGGTTGAAGAACCTGTATTGTAAAGAGCATTTGGGTAGTTGTGACCTCCAATTATGCAGGAAACATAAACTTCCCAGGGTCACTCTTCTTCTTCACTGTAATCATCTGCTTTATCTTCTCTCTGATCTGATGGAACATACGCTCAATCTCCTCTTCGGTCTCTTTTCTCTCTCTCAAAGCATCATCAAATGGCTTGTTAACTGGGATCCTCAACATCATCTTGTTAAAACTATCCATCTCTCTCTCATTAGCTCCTCTTTTAAGATTCTTATGAACCTTTTTTTTCTTTCCCGTAGAAGCATATACCTATGTAGCATGCTCAAGAATCATAGGTTTTGATGGATCTTCGCATTGCTGACTGGTTTCCACTGTTGGTTCTGTTGATATCTGAGATGACTGTCTCAAAGCATTCGAACGTTCTACATCAATACATGGAAATTGCACTCGATAAGTTACCAGTGGGTGTTGATCGATGAAATAGGTAGAGTGTCGATCGACGCTTTCCGTTTCATAAGTTTCTGTGGACTCAGCATGAGGGGTCGATTGGTGTTCAGCTAAATGCGCCAATCGACACCATTACGTACTTCTGAAGGCAATGACACTTTCGACTTAAAAGTCTCCTTCTTGGATTTTTTTTTCCTCCACCACTTTTCAGAAATCATCTATGATGGAACTCAATTGGTGCTTCTGCCTAACCTCTCTTTTTCTATGATCAGTGCTTCCTGCTTTTGCACAGCTTCACTAGTCTGAAGCACTCGAGTCTCCAACTTCATCACATGGGTGCTGAGAGCCTAGAGCTTGTTATTCAGGTTAATTTACACTTCATCTATATTCTCATTTAAGTCCACTGTAATTTTCTGGTGACCCTAAAGAACCTGATCAATCATGATCTATATCTTGCTTTCTTGAGTTGTTGGTGCAAGCTTCTGGTAAGAAAACGCTTCATAGCTCTTCTTGTTGTTGTTGCCTCAGAGTTTCGGGTACTGTGAACTTTGGTTGTAATTACACCTCTGACCAGAGCTATTGGATTTGATGTTTCCACCCTGAATCTCATACTTCTAAAAACCAGTACCACTAATGTACTTCACATCCTCTTCATTTCCTTTAACACTGGCAGTATCAACAGCCTCTACATCTACTGCAAAGCTCACATGCCTAGTAAGAACCTTTTCAACACAGTCCAGATTGGATTTAACTTCATCCATCTGATCTTTCCCAAGCTAGCAACACATTTCTTCCTCTCCAAATTAATGTTCTAGTTCTCAATAAGTCTCACAACCTCTTCTGGATTCCTAGTGTTAAATTACCTTCACTAGTTGTGTCTAGAGTCATCTGCTAAACCAGAGCAATCCTGAGAAGGTACTAAGCAGATGGGTCTCATTGAATCCATGATTTGGACAGTGTCTCTGATATGACTTGAATCTGATCCTAAAGCTTCTGAAAGACTCTGCAAGCTCTTATGTCAATGTAACAATTATGTTCCTCAAGTCTTCAAATCACACATCATCAAAGAAATTACATAGGAATGTGTTTTTAATGTCAGTCCAAGATGTAAGAGATCCAGGTGGTAACTACTTAAGCCAATATGAAGCATCTTTAGTAAGTGAGTACTTGAAAAGCTTACAAAAAATGTAGTCCTCAAAGACTCCATTGGCTTTGATAGAAGAAAATAAATCCTCAAATCAATCAAGATTGTATATAGGATGCTCATGTGGGTTATCATGATAATATGTATGTGTCACAAGTGTGAAGTATGCCAGCCTCAGCTCGAAATCATGCCTTAAACAATTATGAGGACGGATAGAAGATCTGTTGGATGGCGTAGTATTCTTCCGGACGGTTGTAGTCAGCCGGCGTTCTGGCTTGAGTAGCGTGGACATTCTCATTAGCTACAGCCTGAGGATTGGCTGCAGCATTAGCAGTTAAAGCTTCAGAAACTTCTCTAGCAGCTTCTTATGGTTCCGGGATTTCAATCCTGTGATTACTCAGTCTACGACCTGCAACATTACGCAGATGACCCTCTTGATCATACAGGCCCCGTTCTAATCCCTCGTTAGTATTAGAGTCGCAACCATGTTGTCTGCTCGCGGGTTAGTGTTGATCGTTGCTGGCTCAAAGATAGTATCGATTGGCAAAGAACTGCTGATGTCGATCAATGCTGTATACTTGTTTTTGTGGATCGTGTGTTCTAACAGTGCAGGGTCCGAGAATAATATATTGTTTTCCTTGTTGCTTCTGGTTCTGCTGGGCATGCACCTGAAAGACAAAGAAAATATTTTTTTTTGTAAGTAACTAAACCACAAAGTAAAACCTAGGCGAAACCTATTAATCAAGTCTAATGGCGAATCCGATGCTCCCTTGCAACGGCAAAAATATTACATATACTCAAATTACCCTATGAGCAACTTTCTCTCTCAAATAAGAGGTTCAGTTGTAACACTTAGCGATCGAATCCACAAGGAACGTGGACACACAATAGATAAGATATATTAAGATTAAGCTAGGCAATTAATTATAAAGTACTAAATAAATAAGCACTTGGTTTGTAGACAATAAGAATAAATAGCTTGACTTATGGTTTCAGGCAATCAAATTATGATATATAAATGTAAAGGGTGTGTGATAAACCATCCTAGAAATCGAATGTAATAGTAAGATATCCAGCTCTCGCTGTGAGTCTAATCAGATGACAAAGTCTTTGTTCCAACTGCTGTAGGCGAACAAGAAGTGAGTGTCGAACGATACTATGGTACAAGTCTTGATCGATACTTTCTTAGGCAAGCATTAACGCATAATCAATATGTTCACTAAGTTAATTTAGACCAGATCTTGCATATATCTAACAATCCAGCTCAGCATAACTAATTTAGGTAATGAACCTAGTGTCGTAGTTATCAGTATCTTAGGTTAGGGTTCTAGTTACCTACTCTAGAACACAAGGAATGAGTACAATTCTGAGGAAGGATCCTTAATAGATTCACCCTAGCAGTTATATATCTCAGCAATTCATATAAACCCCAATAAATCTCAAATCTAACAAGAGAAACTATTCATACATAATTAAATTAAACATAACAGTAATCTTATTAGAATGCATAAATAGAATAAGGTAAGAAATATAGGAGCTACAATACAAATCTCTAAAAACATTATGGTCTTCTCTCCAAAAATACTAAAAACCGTAGAATAATATGTGTGCTGGAAAAGATAGAAACGATTATGTTTTACCTAAACTATGGCAAAACATATAAATAGTAGGTATTAGGTCGGTGAGAGCTAGTCTTGTAATTATAAGAATCTTCTGGTCATCAAATCGGTAACGAACAAGTCAGCCCTTCTTCTCGCATCAGTGTTGATCGATACCAAGTGGTAAGTGTCGTTCGACACTTCTCCTGAACCTCGACTCTGATTTCTTGTTTCTTCAAGATGTACAAATTTCCTCTATCATTAAGCTCCAAAATGCTCCATAATCTCCACATTGCTTCAAAACATACCTTGACTTGGAAGCACTCTAAAATAGACTCCAAAAACATATAATAGACTCTAAAAAGCACGTACACTATTGGTGAAAACTGGTAAAATCCATACTATATCAAACCCCAAAGCAGCTTTCTTTGCACCTCACGCATTATTGACTCAAGGAAGAAACAATCGAGGAAAGGAAAAAAACTCATGAGAGAGATCCTGGAGAAAGAGCCGGAGACAGAGACCACAAGAGAGAAGCCATCTTCTATCAACACCAACAGTACTATTCACCGCTCAGATCTACAACCGGAGAACGCTAGATCTCAACAAAAGAACCTGCAGTTGAAACTCCACCTTCACCAAGAAGAAAGACACACACTACAGATATGAACAACAAGAAGCGGAGAAAGAAGGGACTCATGTAACCGCCAAAAGGACGCAGCAGCACTAGAAGAGCTTTTTTCTAGAAGCCCTAGAGAGAGGCGAAAGATAAATTGAGGAGAAAATATAAACAAAATTTCATTATCGGTGTACTGTTGTAGTATATTAGCCTTTACTTTTAAGAGAATAGCAAAACGAAACTACATAAATATTAGAAAATAATCAAAAGAAATTATTGTCAACAGATAGTAATGCATTAAAAATGCCATCGAAACTCAAAACTAGCATAAACAAAGAATTAATACATAATTTTATTTCAACTTTTAATTTTAACAAAGATTTAATACATAATTTTATATTATTTCGAAGGAAAAAAATAAAAATATAAAACTAACACATTAAATTTGAAATAAAACTATTCACAATTTTTTTTAGTGTTTGATTTTCTTATTCAAACTGATTCTCAAATTTTAGCATGATTTTTTTTATATCTATAATACAAAACATGTGTGTTATTTTATTTTAAAATAATTATTAATATTTTTATTAATGTACTTTTTAATTCATATGAATTATTGTATATTTTACTAAAATTAATATAGGGAAAATTTCCAAATATGACTCAAAACTTGATTTGAAATGTAAAAGTAAACCAAACTTAAATCAAATGCAAAAGTAATTTAAAAGGCTATTGAAATTACAACCAACCCCTTGTGAATAAACAAAAAAGAGTATTTTTTTTACGTTTCTAGCCCTCGCAAGTCGTCTAACTAAGTCGTCCAGACGACTTAATTGAAAGTCGTCTGGGACAGTTTTTCTTAAAAATAATTTAAAAATTTTGTAATAAATATCTTGATAAATGAAAAATTGGGATTATGTAGTTAACATATGTCTTAAGAGATATAAATTAAGATATAAAAAAAGTCAGTTGTTCTCAGCATAGATGAGTGAAAGTAGTGAGTGATGATATTCTTTAGTTTAGGTTTCACCAACATATGTTGTAGTATTGTATGTGTTTCTTAGGGTTAGAAATTCGAAAGCATAAATGTTTTTTTGAAAAATTAAAAATTTACCTAAGTGTGTTTATTTCTGTGTATAGTAAACACTATTTACATATAATTTGATTTTATAACGTGGTTAGTAGTTAATTTAGTCAATTTAGTTTAGGGTTTAGGGTCTGGACGACTTATAATTAATTCGTCTGGTAAATATATTTAATAAGGCAGATGACTTAGTCGGGTGTATAGTATCAACAGACGATTTAATTATAAGTCGTCAAAACCGGATTTTACCAAATTACTTTTAAACCTAACCGTATTTTTTACCGGACATATATAAGATGTTTTTTTTTACTCACTTTTTCGCTAAACTCAGAAAACCCTAACGCCGTTTCTCTCAAAGGTGATTTCCAGGTGATGTTAGGAGTTTTTGAGGCTCCTAAAACAAATGTTGTAGTATAGATGATTGTCGAACCAGTTCTGAGGGATTTAAAAGTACCGAGAATACAAGTACTAGCTTAATCTAAGTGCGATCATGTGATTGATTGGTTTTTAAGGTTAACTAAAACTAGAATGCAATAAAAGATATAACTTTGACAAAGAAGGTAAAGGAGAACTCATGGGTATAGGGAATTTGACTTTGGGTGATCAAGTTTCGATCTAAGGATGGCAAGCGATCAATTAAACTGTCTACCTTAAGCCTAGATACGATCCTAAACAAGCTCTATGTCTAGATGAATGTTCATTTACTACCATAACTCAAGCATCAAATGTCTTTGGTTGAATATTATGAAAGTAATCATTAAGCATAGATCTATTAGCCATCTTAACACCTTTAACAACAAGTGTCCCTGGTAAAGACTGTTAAAAGCTTAAGAGAGTTGACTCAGACATTTCA
>CAKOAT010909598.1:43406-65292 GCA_932364175.1 Eruca vesicaria subsp. sativa
GATCATGTGATTGATTGGTTTTTAAGGTTAACTAAAACTAGAATGCAATAAAAGATATAACTTTGACAAAGAAGGTAAAGGAGAACTCATGGGTATAGGGAATTTGACTTTGGGTGATCAAGTTTCGATCTAAGGATGGCAAGCGATCAATTAAACTGTCTACCTTAGGCCTAGATACGATCCTAAACAAGCTCTATGTTTAGATAAATGTTCATTTACTACCATAACTCAAGCATCAAATGTCTTTGGTTGAATATTATGAAAGTAATCATTAAGCATAGATCTATTAGCCATCTTATCACCTTTAACAACAAGTGTCCCTGGTAAAGACTGTTAAAAGCTTAAGAGAGTTGACTCAGACATTTCATCGAACACTTTGTGAGTGGGAAATGTCTAGAGATCAACCTTTGAGTGATCAATTCAAAAGAGGCATTATGGTTACTCTAATAAGCAAGGAACAAGAGAAATCTAACACTAAAACATCCTAAAATCTAACCTACTCACCCTTAATCTCCCTAACCCATGAATTCAAAAGGGGATTACTCACTAATCTCCATGATTCCTCTTAAACCCATATTGGATTTCAGATTAATCATGTAGAGAAATAGACAAGAAATCAACAAGAACACAAGATGAAAGCAATGAAATCTCAATCCAAAAGAAGTTTTCTTTAAGAACAAAAGATAATCTGCCTCTGGAGGCTTACAACGTAGTTTTAATTAGGTTTCTGAAACTCAAAACATAAAAAACAAAAATTGCAAAAAGGTCCTCAAAGTCTTATTTTCGCCACATAAAAGACGCACAGCGGGGTCACAACCCCGCTGCCAAGACCCCGCTGTGGCTGCTTTTCTTTTCTATTGAACGCGAGCGANCGGCTCGCCAAATGACATCTTTGCACTCTCTTTTGGCACATAATTGATCCCAAACACCTCTTAGAACTCCACAGCATGTTTCACCACCTGATAAAGACGAATGAATGCAAAATGCAACCTAAGAGTGCCTAAATCTAATCTATATGCTCAACATGAATAAGAATGCAATGTTAAAACCAAGTAAATATGCAACATATCACTAGACGATTTCTCCGATACAAGACCAAGGTAAATCGAAGGCTTCTCTTGCAGATTTATGAGTTTTTATTAGGATGGATGTTGTATTCCTTTACTTTTACCGTTTGGTTTTGTGTATTCAACGATTTCAGGAAATTTTGGTTTCAAATTAGGGTTTCAAAGGATTTCAATCGACTTGTTGTTTAGTTAGGTTAGATGTTGTTTTCCTCTCATTTTCTCATTTTACGGTTACGATTTGTGATTTCAAGCAATTTGTGGATATTTTTATTTCAAATTAGGGTTTCAAAGATTGGGGACTTCAATCGATTTGTGGTCTAGTTAGGTTGGATGTTGTTCTCTTCTCATTCGTCTGATCAGCTTTCAAATGTTCTAGTGGAAGTCTTGGTAGACTTATAATTAAGTCGTCTGTAAAGTCTTCCAGGTGGACGACCCAGACGACTTAATTTAAGTCTTCCAGGTGGACGACCCAGACAACTTAGAATTAAAATGTTTCCAATTCGTTTCTTGTTTGCAGATGGCGAATCAGCATTAACCTCACTTCTTGAAGCCTCTCCTTCCTGGTTTCTACAGTGGCGTTGTATACACACGCTCTCTATTTGTCCTCTGTTTATTTCCTTTGCTTATCTTCTTCTTTGTTGACTTGTAGACAATACCACTTGCCTTCTACTCAAAACACATAGAAGGCAAGCCGAACCAAGGAAAATGGACACTACGATCGGACGCTTCACACCAAACTTGGGAAGTTATACAAGAAGGAAGATGACTCACCGATGGTTGGGAAGCCTTCGCCCAAGCACACTCCCTTTGCATCGGTGACATTGTCGTGTTCAAAAAGGAAGGAGACATGGTATTTCATGTGACTCCTTTATGTCCTAGTTTTACTGAGATTCAGTATACACCTCCTCAAGGGGATGATACTGCGGATGGTGCCTCAACTTCCTCGTCTCTTCCTAAATGATGGATGTTTGTCTTGCTTTTGTCTTATTGTAATCTGCTTCTAGTGGACTTGTAATGGATGACTTCTATGTTGTTGTTCCCTTGTTTCAAAATGTTTTTAAACCTATGACTTGTAATGGATGATCAACTTTTATAACTACAACTCATTTTGTCCTCTATGTACAAACCATGGTAACACCAATTTTAATTATTAGTCGTCTAAGAAGTCTAACACAAATTCTAACACAAATTCTTAAAACATACTCATAAAGCCTGGACGACTTAGTAGACGACTAATATTTTAAGTCGTCTGGAAAGTCATTCAGTCGGAAGATTTGTCAGACGACTTAATTATTAGTCGTCTAACCCCGTAAGTATTCTATTCAGACGACTTTCAACTAAGTTGTCTGGTATAGTTATTCTTAAAAATAATTTAAGAAATTTGTAAAAAATATTTAAATAAGTGAAAAAGGAAATCATGTAATTAACACTAGTTTTAAGAGATATAAATTAAGATAGAACACAATTTAATTATTTTTAACATAGATGAGTGAAAGTAGTGAGTGATGATATTCTTTGGTTTTGGGTTTGCCAACATATGTTGTAGTATTGTATGTGTTTCTTAGGGTCAGATTTTTGAAAGCATAAATGTTTTTTTGAAAAATTAAAAATTTACCTAAGTGTGTTCATTTCTATGTATAGTAAACTTTATTTAAGTATAATTTGATTTTATAACGTGGTTAGTTAGTTAATTTAGTCAATTTAGTTTAGGGTTTAGGGTCTGGACGACTTATAATTAAGTCGTCTAGTAAATATATTTAATTAGGCAGACGACTTATTCAGATGTATAGTATCAACAGACGACTTAATTATAAGTCGTCCAAACCTGATTTTACCGAATTACTTTTAAACCTAACCGTATTTTTTTACCGGACACATATAAGATGTTTTTTGTTTTACTCACTTTTCGCGATATTCAGAAAACCCTAACACCGTTTCTCTCAAAGGTGATTTTGAGGCGATTTCGAGGCGATTTCGTTCCGATACAAGACCAAGGTAAACCGAAAGCTTGTCTTGCCGATTTAATGAGTTTTTATTAGGTTGGATGTTGCTTTCCTTTACCTTTACCGTTTTTTTTGGCGTTTTCAACGATTTCGGGAAATTTTGGTTTCAAATTAGGGTTTCAAAAATTGGGGATTTCAATCGATTTGTTGTTTAGTTTAGTTGGATGTTGTTTTCCTCTCATTTTATGGTTACCGTCATTCTCATCGCGCTTCTTTTTTCACGTCTATATTTGCAGTTCTATAACCGCTATGTCGAAGGCGAGTACATCTTCTCCGAATTTTTAGGTCAGCTTTCAAATGTTCTATTGGAAGTCTTGGTAGACTTATAATTAAATCGTCTGGAAAGTCTTCGACCTGGAAGACTTTCCAGATGACTTAATATAAGTCTTTCGACTGGAAGACTTGACAGACGACTTAATTATAAGTCATCTGGAAAGTCTTCCAGATTTATAATTAAAATGTTATACTGGATGGTTGTGTGTTTTAGATGGTTTTCTTTGATTTTTTTGCAGGATATTTCCGAACTCCCTCGTAGGATACATACACTAGGGCAACAGCCTATCGCTCAGCATAGCATTACGTATCATCTGTGTACGAGGTTGTATACTGCTCTAACGAATGCTCTTAATGATGAAGAATATGAAGAGCTGAAAGAGTCTCAGTTGGGAGTTTTCATCAAGTTCCAAGAGCTGGATTTTGAATGGGCTTCAAGGCTGGTTCACTACATACTCTGTTTCCAGCTCGACATAAAGAAGAACTATAAGCTGTGGAGTCTTGCTGGTCCACAACCTTTAAGGTTTTCACTGTTCGAGTTTGAATACCTCAGTGGTCTAAACTGCGAGTACATTGATGACCTTGAGAGACCAAACTGTCCTGTTACAAAGGAGTTGGTTGCTTTCTGGGAGTTGTTGGGAGTTAATTTCGAAGCTGGGCCAACTACTGATCAGATAATAGATGCATTTGGGAGATGTGAAAGGTGGTCTCCGGATGATCCCAAGCGGCTCGGGTACCTTGCCATCTTGGCTGGATACATTGAAGGGAGGAAGTTTTCAACCCATACACTGGCTATGCTGGCTAGGCTAGTGATGGATCTAGAAAGGTTTGAGAATTATCCATGGGGGAGAGTCGCGTTTAAGGTGTTGATGAACTCTGTGAAGGGCAAAGATATATCTGGTTGTTACACCATTGATGGGTTTGTACAAGCTCTCCAGGTCTGGGTGTACACAGCTCTGCCGGAATTGGGTGCTAATTATGGTCAGCCAATACCAAACAGCTCTCCACCGATACTAACTTACAAGGGTGGAAAAGGACGGTATTTTAAAGATGTCATTGAAAGACAAGTATTTACTTTACTCCAGTAGTAGACGACTTATGATTAAGTCGTCTGGAAAGTCTTCCAGCTGAACGACTTAGCAGACGACTTAATAATAAGTAGTCTGCTAAGTCATCCAGTTGGATGACTTTTTTCAGACGACTTATTTTTAAGTCGTCTGCTAAGTCGTACAGTTGGACGACTTTCTAGATGACTTAATCATAAGTTTTTCTGCGAATTCTTTTCTTTCCATATTTCTTAATCCGTCAAATATCTAAGTTTATATCTTCTATTTACTGCAGACTAGTGTTATGAACTTTGTTGAGAAGGGCATGGCTGAAATGTTTCCAAGATGGGACTCTGATGCTGATGATCCGGCCGCGGAGAACATAATTAAACTCATGTACATAAAGAAACCATGGAAGTGGACCATGGATTGCTGGGAAGTCACCGGTACTTGGGGCAATACAAGGCCGGTAGCAAATAAAAGGAAGAAAGCGATAGTTCTGGTGAAGGAAGAGAGTCCAAGACCTCTTAATAAAGGTCGTACAGAGCGTATAGAAGAGCTGGTAGATGAAGAGGAAGAGCCAGAGGTAGATGCAGAGGAAGTTGCAGAGGAAGAGGCTGAGGTCAGACCGAACGTTGGTGTGCTGACCAAAGAGGATATTGAAAGAATCGTGAAGGATTCTTTGAAGGATGTACTCGATGCCTTGAGTCAAGGGTTTGGGACGTGCCATACGGAGATCAAGTATCTGTCTGACAGGGTGGAAACTGTGGAGAAAATCCTTGGTGTCACCAGAAAAGAACAAAAAAAGAGTAAGGGTCAAACTGAAGGAGATCTTACTGGGGGGAATGTGAAATTTTTAATGGGTCAAACGCGAGAAAGAAGAGCTTTCCGAAGGGGGGTAAAGCAACAGATTTGTCTGCAGGTACTACTACCTCGAAAGAGCTGAGTACAGTTCCGAGCCAAGAAAAACCTCCAGAACCGAGCCTTCCATCCAACCTTCCATCCAGCCTTCCATCCAGCCTTCCATCCAACCTTCCACCCAGCCTTCCATCCAGCCTTCCATCCAGCCTTCCATCCAGCCTTCCTGACAGCCTTCCAGATCCAGACCCGATCTTCGAAATCTTGGATAAACAGCAACCCACTGTTTCAGATCGAGTGAAGGAGCAAGTAAGATATCAGGAAAGGAGGGAAGCCGCTTTGGAAAAAATTAAACGTGCCAAGAGTGAGCGACCAAGGACTCTTTCCGCCTCACAACAATCTCCTTATACAGAAAACAACACGGCCAAAGTGATCATTCCAAACCCAAAGCAAAAAGGCCAAAGTCAAAGCAAAAAGGCCAACATTGCTTCCAAAAAGGCCAAAGCTCCAGTCTATAATCCGTTTGATCAGTTAACAAGACCAAACTGAAGGCGCTCGCTGAATGGTTGAAAACTGATCCGTAAGTGATCCATAATAGCTTGCTTTTTAGTCTTCAAAACTGATTGTTGACTGAACATTTTGTGTTTGCAGCTGGTATGACACACCTTTGAAGGATAAACCACGTACAGCACCAACTAAGTGGTATCACATCTTCCGAACCTCCTTATCTTGGCTGCATGACTGTGTAAGTGTATCTTTTGACTATAATTCCACGTAGACGACTTACCGTTAAGTCGTCTTCTAAGTATTCTACGTAGACAACTTAGCAGACAACTTACCATTAAGTCGTCTGGTAAGTCTTCTTTGTAGACGACTTACCATTAAGTCGTCTTGTAAGTCTTCTTTGTAGACGACTTACCATTAAGTCATCTGATAAGTCGTTCACAAAAAATATTTACAAGACGACTTAATGGTAACTCGTCTGTTAAGTCGTCTACATAGAATACTTACCAACGACTTAATGGTAAGTCATCTGTTAAGTCGTCTGATATCTTCTAAGTTGTTTTATTTTAAATGCAGCACGTTGATGCTTGGATTTATGTGTTGAGGAAGAGGTACGCTGAACATCCACAAGCGTTCAAGAGCGAGAGGATTTTCTTCCTTGATCATCTCTTTGCTCAGCAATGGAGAGCCAGCTACAACGTCTTTAAAGAATTGGAGCCTGCTCCCAACGGTTTGGGAAGAAGACTCCCTGGTGAAGCGTTTAACTATTATGCAGGCATTGTACCATCATTTTGCAAGTCTGAGAATTTGTGGGAGGTGGATATTTATGATATCTATGCGCCAGTGAACTACAAGAACGAGCATTGGGTTGCTATATGGATATCGATCCCTAAGAGACACATAGTCGTCTGGGACAGCATCGTAACTTGTATCTCCGACGAAGAACTCGAACTGGTAATGGAGCCTTTTCAGCACATGGTTCCTTATCTGCTTGTTGAGTGCTCTACTACTGATGAGCTGTGTGACCAATACTCCCTGGAGCCATTCACATTTGAACGTGCAAGCAATGTGCCTCAGGTCCGATCTGGTGATTGTGGCGTCTACGCTCTAAAATACATTGATTGTCATGCTCTTGGGCTGTCATTTAATGCAAAAGATTTTTCTAAGAACGACGCCAGCGTGAAGAATATTAGGGATAAGATGGCTGTGGATATATATAATGAGCTCACTCTCCCGCATTTGTATGAAAACAAGGATAATTTTGAGGAGATCGGTGCTTATGAAGCCTGATGTTTGCATTGTATGTTTGTATATTTGTATTCGAACTTGATTAGGCTGATGTTTAGGATTCTTGTTTGTGTATATTTATTCAAACTCGGTTGTATGTTGTGTTTGTAGTACAGAAAAATTTCAATTAATTCTTAAAATTAAGTCGTCTTATAATCTTTTGGTTGTGCAATTTGACAAAGAAGTTAATACATAGACTAAACACTAGACGACTTACTTAAAGGTCGTCTGAACAACTAATCAACACTAGACGACTTAAATTTAAGTCGTCCAGAGGACTAGGTAACCATGGACGACTTAACAACACTAGACGACTTAATTATAGGTCGTCTGAACGACTAATCAACACGAGAAGACTTAATTATAGGTTGTCTGGACGACTAATCAACACTAGACGACTTAACTTTAAGTTGTCCAGAAGACTAGGTAACCATGGACGACTTAACAACACTAGAAGACTTAATTATAGGTCGTCTGAACGACTAAACAACACTAGACGACTAAATTATAGGTCGTCTGGACGACTAATCAACCGGTTTCTTACATTGTGGTTTCGTATGGCCAGTTTCCTTGCAGTTTGAGCATCTATAAACCCTGTGTTGCTTCCGGGGTTTGCGTCCTTTCATCCTAGATAGCTCCAACCAAGATTGCCATCTTGATTTCTTCTGTCTCCCCGGACCACGCTTTACCTTCGGAGGGAAGCATGTGCATTCCTCAACTTGTTGTCCAGCACAAGGAAATATATTCTCTGAGTATCCTTCAAACAATAACTCCTTTGAGTACACTGGATGTACAAGTGTGGATATATGCAAACCAGCAAATGTACCAGCAGGTATAGCATGAGAACAAGGTATTTTCTCCACTTGGTAGACACCACAATCACACTTTCCATGTTCCAAATCAACCACACAATCCATTTTGCCACCTTTCACAAAGAATCGCCATCCATCAATTGGTTGGGCCCTCATCGTATCCACTATCTCCTCTCGAACAGCAAGCAAGTATTCAACATCCCGACTATGTTGAGTTGGGAGACTCAAAGCATCTTCTCTCCTTTTCCAATACCACTTTCCTAGCTTCTCCCTTATGAACTCCAGCAGAAACTTAATCGGAAATCCTCTAGCTCGCTTAAGTGCAGAATTAATAGATTCAGCGATGTTGCTTGTTTTTATGTTGTACTTGTCCCCCTGACAATAAACCCTTGTCCATAGGCTGACGTCGGCATTCACCAAATACGTTGCAAGATCCGGGTTTGCACTATTTATCTCAGCCATGTACCGTTTAAAATCTGAAACCGTATGAGCATAAGCAGCATCTTTCACCAAGTACAAGAGATGTTTCCCTTTATACTTTTTGACAATGTTATCTTGAAGGTGATAATAACATATTCCTCTCACTGCCCAAGGAAACACCTTATCACACGCACTTTTAATGGCCGTATGCCGGTCGGAGACTATCACCAGAGGCTCGTCATCAGATATACAAGTAGCCAATTTTGTGAAAAACCATTCCCANCCAAGTACAAGAGATGTTTCCCTTTATACTTTTTGACAATGTTATCTTGAAGGTGATAATAACATATTCCTCTCACTGCCCAAGGAAACACCTTATCACACGCACTTTTAATGGCCGTATGCCGGTCGGAGACTATCACCAGAGGCTCGTCATCAGATATACAAGTAGCCAATTTTGTGAAAAACCATTCCCAAAAAGGGTCATCTTCAGCATCTACGATCCCAAAAGCCAATGGAAATTTCTGAAAATTCCCATCTTGTGCGGCTGCAACCAACATAGTACCCTCATACTTCCCACTTAGGTGAGTCCCATCCACCACAATGACCCTTCGCTGATACTTAAAACCTTTGATAGAAGCTCCAAAAGAGAGAAATAGATACTTAAATCTATTCATAGAATCAAGTTCTATAGCCGTGACTGAATCGGGATTTGCTAAGGAGATTTGCTCGAGATATGATGGCAGATGCGAATACCCATCTTCTTCTGTTCCTCTCACCAATGTTTGTGCATATAACGGTGCCCTGTATGAAGTGGTGTAATCAAGCTCCTTGCCAAACATGTTCTTCATTGCATCTTTGATATGCTGCGGAGTCAACCCATCAATGATTCCAACACGATCAATGAAAAGCCTACCAACATACTTCGGAATACAGTGTCTCCGCTGAGCGATTCGGTCTCCCACTGAGCATGTATGTGTTTCCACATATTTTGTTACCCAAAACGTGTTTGTCCCATGTTTCACACTCGCTCTTATCTTCCATCCACAACCACTAACCCGACATGTTGCCACAAGAAGAGTTTTCGTTGACTTGTATATTCTGAAGGAGAACTTACGCCTCACTGCTGTCAACCGCAGCTCTGAAAGCAGTGCATCCTTGCTAACAAAACTCTTGTTGACATATATACCGTTACCATTCGATCGTCCTCCTTCAATAGCATATGTATCTTTGAAATCTTCAAAAACCACACCACCATCTTCTTCCTCATCCTCATCTCTAACCTTTCGATAAACACTATAATCCTCACCATTCTCGTCCGCTTCAGCAACATTAGAGCAAACAGAGATTTCAGCATCCTCCTCCTTATCATCCTCCTCCCCATCATGATTTTCATCTTCAACCAACTCATTATCACCTTCATCTTAAAAACATTCATCAGCTTCATCATCTTCAAACCATTCATCAGCTTCTTCTCTTTCCTCTAAAACCGTTCCCACCTTGCTACGGCTTGATACACAAAGACATACTCTATGAGTTTTGAGTATCTCGAGCAAGTTACGAACTTGTCTATCACTTGTAACATGAATGGGAGGGGTGTCTGGAGCCATCATCATTTCTGCTGGTAATGAGTATCTAATCTCCACAGTGACTGTGATCATGTCCAGGTTATAATCTTCTTGTGCCATTGCAACAAGTTCAGCATGTGTTGAATCTTCATTCAATAAAAACAATCTTGCTCCTTTGAGATCATCAACCACAAAATCCCAACGGCAATCTTTCAACAACCATTCTCCATACACTGCATGTAACTGACGAATCATCAGCAAAAATTCAAAGTAAAACACATTAGTAAACATAGAGGATTTCATGAAAGTTTACTAAACATCGTCTGGACGACATACCAGTAAGTCGTCCGGACGACTTACCCGTAAGTCGTCCATTGAGGTCATTTTTGCAACTGAAATTTAAATGGGACGACTTAATTCTAAGTCGTCAAGCTTTGTTTGTTAAAAAAAAAAAACGGACGACTTATAATTAAGTCGTCTAGGTAAAACGGGCTACTTTTGCATTTGACCGAATTGAGTCAGATATTTGACTTTTTCTGGACGATTTACAATTAAGTCGTCTATGGGAAAGTTAAAATATCAATATTTTATTTAATCTAGACGACTTACGGATAAGTCGTCTCAGGTTAGTTTTGCAATTCAAAAATAAAACTTAAATTTTTAACTTCTCCCAGACGACTTAATTGGAAGTCGTCCGATCAGACGACTTATGTTAAAGTCGTCCAGGATAAGCAAGGTATGACCAGAAAACTTGGAAAATATTCTGGACGACTTTGATTATCCTGGACGACTTTAATATAAGTCATCTGATCGGTCGACTTTCAATGAAGACGTCTGGAGAAGTTAAAAATGTAAGTTTTATTTTTGAATTTCAAAACTAACATAAGACGACTTATCCGTAAGTCGTCTAGATTTAATAAAATATTGAAATTTTAACTTTCCGAGGGACGACTTAATTGTAAGTCGTCCAGAAAAAGTTAAATATCTGACACAATTCGGTCAAATGTAAAAGTAGCCCGTTTTACCTAAACGACTTAATTATAAGTTGTCTGGTGTTTTTTTTAACAAACAAAGCTGGACGACTTAGAAGTAAGTCGTCCATTTGACCAGAAGACTTATCCGTAAGTCTTCTACTTCCAGATGACTTACGGGTAAGTCTTCTACACGAACAGTTCTGGAAAAAATTCAATTTCATACCTTAAACTAGGTGAGATGACTTCCTTTGCACACAGAGTCTTCTCCAACCACCGAGAACATCAAACGAAAGTAAACCACCAACAATTGTATGCTTAAATGGCTCTATCAACCATAAAAAATTTGCTATCAAAAGCTTGGGTTTTTGGTATGAATATGGAGACAAGTGAAGGAGATGTTGATTTTAGTTCATAAAAATTGAGAAAGAGAGTATGGGTATCGATTTTAAGTGCATTAAAAGCTTCAAACCTTGGTTGTACAAGGTTGTCTGTCATATATATATATATATATATATATATATATATTTAATCACAATAATTTTATAGTTTTTATTTAAGGAAAATGAATATCATTAATAATAGTTTAATGGTTTAGTTTAATAAAAGGTATATTATATGTTTATATAGATTAATTTTTTTTTCTAGGAACTTTGAAAATCATTCTAGTGATGATATATGTCATATCTAAAATGTTGTAGTGCTTATTTTTTAATATATCTCTATTATTAAAATAGAAGTACCCTATTGAATTGCCCCTTAATGTTCAGTGTTATTTACAATAGAATGCCACTGAAGTTATTAATTACCCTACCTTATAGGATTCTTTGTCTTTTCACTTTAATTAATGTATTTCCAAAATCAAATTTTAACTTAAAAATATTATGGCAACAATAATTAATGAAAATAATTATTTTCATATATACCTTTCGTAATTAAATAAATAAATTATATAGAAATTGTTTTACTAATTCCATATACATAATAACTAATTTCAATATTAATTAATCTACCTTTTAGGATTTTTTTTATTATTAATTATCTACATATCTTTAAATAGTTAATGAACAATATTGTTTTCAAAGATATATAATTATATTTTTATTATTTATAAGTAATAACTAAAATAAAAGTCACAAAAAGAAACATTTATATAATATATAATACATAGATTAATATAAACATATTATGTTATGTATATTTTTATATAAATAATAGTTCAAGGTAAATTCAGATAATAAAAGTTAAAAAAGTAGAAATATATAGGACCATATATTTTAAATAGTAGATACAACAATTTAGTTATACATTATCATAATATTTTGATCCATAAAAATAAAATAAAACATTTGTGGAGATATACGGGTAATATTTTTAAAATAAGTATGATACAATGATAGTTTATAAGATAAAATAAAATTACTCAATATAAACTATAAAATTGTCTGTTTAAAATGTCATTTAAAAAAATTATTTAAACGGGTAAATTTAGAAATATATATTATCACTTATAAAATATATAAAACAAACACTTGGGCGGATCAAACAACAAACTTTTTGGTATTCTTGTGTCAAAATTAAACCCATAAGTAATTTGTAACCATTTAATTGATACTTCTTTTTTTATTTTACAAATTTCAATCCAAATGTTTTATATATTAAACATTTTATATAATTTGAACATCAGGCTTTTTCTTAGAAATGTTATAACTAATTTATCATTTTTTGTATACCATATTAACTCTTACTTCTCAAGATTTGATATATCTTTAACTGAAAAATATTTTTAATATATCGTCTACATGTTAGATTTGTTTGTATGATATCCAATATTTTTGATACAACAAATTGTTAACACGCACACAAAAAACATAATGTAATACAATTAATTTTTACAAAAATTTCATTTAAGATAAAAATTAAAAAAATAAAATTAATACCCGTGCGGTTGCACGGGTCAAGGTCTAGTAGAGGATTATTTTGAAAGAGAAAAATGAACGCCATTGAAAATGCTCATACCACCAAAAAAAAATATCAAAGCGTGTTTATCTTCTATGGTTGGTTGCCGAAGACTCAAGCTAGTCTCTATATAAACCATTCTTTCGAACCCTAAATCAGAACACAAAAACAAACCTTGGAAAAAGCCACTATAAACTAAGGAAAATGAAAGTCACTAACTGTTCTCGACTTCTAATAATTTTGGCAGCCCTTGTAGTAGCTCTTGTTCTTCCCTCGAAAGCTCAAGACAGTCCACAAGACTATGTAAGGGCTCACAACCAAGCACGACAGGCAGTAGGCGTAGGTCCCGTACAATGGGACACTAGGATTGCAGCCTTCGCTCAAAGCTACGCCGACCGACTAAGAGGCGACTGCAACCTCATACACTCCGGTGGGCCTTACGGAGAGAACTTGGCCATGGGTAGCGGCGACTTATCTGGGGTCAGCGCCGTGAACCTTTGGGTTAACGAGAAGGCTAACTATAACTACCCTTCGAACACGTGCAATGGAGTTTGCGGCCATTATACTCAGGTTGTTTGGAGAAAGTCTGTGAGAATTGGATGTGGCAAAGCAAGGTGTAACAATGGTGGAACCATCATTTCTTGCAACTATGATCCTCGGGGTAACTATGTGAACGAGAAGCCTTACTAATGAGTTAATTATGCAACGACACATAAAACACGTTCATATAGAACGTGTTTATATATTTCAATAAAGAACATCATATTCAGGATGTGTATCAATAATTTAAAAATAATATGAATGGTTACTAGTATATCAGTTGCCTAGTTTCCCTCATCCATTTAAAACCTAGTTAAAGATAAACTATGTTAGCCTCGATCTCTCTCCGTTACATATTTGGTGGCCGCCCAAGATCAGGATACCAATAACCGACATTGCATGAGGAACTCAATAGTCTCAATTTGTATAAAAAAATGATTTTGAATTCAGTGCTCAATGCTGATCACTCAACAGCTACGAATGCAACGGATCTGGTCAGCAATGCTGGCAGCTTGTACAATCTTCATATACATATGAAAAAGCGATAAGCGTTTTAAATCTGAAAGCAAAGTATCAGTAACTTAGTGATCTCGAAGTATAGTTAACGTAAGGCTAACGTTAAATTAGTAGAACGCATTGCAAATAAAACTTTTCAAGTCGGTTAAAGTTACAAAAGAACTGTAATTATAAGAGAAGATAACCTGCTTTTCCAAAAACTATAAAATCAAACTGTGAGTTAAATTTATGTTAATGCGGCATTGAACCACAGCTTGTTGGGAAATTGTTTCACTGTATTTTGGCATTAAAAATTTGAACATTAATTTGGCTTACATAATTATGGAATCCCGTAATAACTATTAATTAATGTATATTTATATTATAATTCATATTATTTCTACTAACAACTTAATCCCCTATATATTAAAACATAATCATTTTCATTTAATACGTTCACGTTACGTTTATCACATTGCTGTCTCACTAAATTTTACATAAATGTGTCACGTACATATTATTTAACGTTTTTTTCAATATAAAACCTACATACACAATGGAATACAAAAGTTCTACATAAAGATAATTTACAAAAAAATCACAATTGTCTAAACTTATTTTACATTTACTTAATTTATTTTTATAGAATATTATATTTAATGTATTCTTTGAACATTTTTAATGTTAATAACAGTATCTTTATATATTTATCAACCACCTTTATATATTTCTTATAAACACATACGAGTCGACACGAATCATATATCTGAGGTTTTGGAAGTATTCGTGATCCAATATGTTTTGTCTGAATAATCAATTTGAATCGATTCGTAGCTATATCTAGATATATGGTGTCCCAGAAAATAATATTTTAACCGGTTACGATCTGTAAAAATAAAACATGAGATTAAAATAAATAAAAACTAAAATAATAAAATTTTGTTACATAAATGAAAAAAAACTTATTTACTTTTTTAATACTACCTAATTTAATAAATTTAGTAAATAAAATATTGTAAAACTTATATAGAATATATTATTTATACAGTTATATATATATACTTCATGAAATATATGTATATATATATATAAGTATATAATGTAGAGTTATATATTTATAAATATAATGGATCAGATCGAGTATCTGTTTTTAAAAATATTTGTATTTGTGATTTGTTTCGTGTTTTACGGATATTTGCATATTAGTATTTATTTTTCTTCGTAGAGTTATAGATATCCATATTTTTTGTTCGAATAAAATAAGATGACGAATCAAATCAAAATTTACAGATATTTTGTCAAGCTATACATACATGTGCACCTTGACGTGAGCACTTATATAACTGAATATTCATTACAAATAAAGATTCTAATCCTCTAGGAAGCTGAAATATTTTTTTAATTTTTCTTCATCATCAACCAAATTGTAATAAAATGATTTATCTTAATAATTTATTGTTCTTCAATTATTATCTAGATTTGATTTTTCCTGCCTTTATAAATTATAACACGAAACCATTGGTTTGACATCATAACTGTCTAAAATTTATATAACATAAAACAAAACAAAAAAAATAATAGCTTTCTGGTTATTATTAAAAATTCTAAAACCTCAAGCATTTTAACCGAACAAACATAATAAATATTAACTTCTCTTATTAATTAGATTTGCCATATCATTGAAAAGTCGATGGCGTTAATTAATCTGATCAAAATATTTCGGCCGACTCGAGCAGTAAGTATTCCACTAACTTCTCTTAGTTTGAATTCGATGAAATAATTCTTTCACCAAAAAAATAACCACAAAAACTAGTAACGTAAAACAGCCTTTTATGCCATCTAATATAAACTTGCATCCATAGTTTAAAAGAAATGGCTGTAAACCACACTAATTGTAAGGCAGCATATGATGACACATCTAGACAATATTGATCTATTTAGAACAATACAAACTATATGATTAAAATAACATGTATCAGTTAACACCATGATCTGATATCATACTTTATCCATATTTTTAAAAAGGGAACGGACATTGAAACTCGACAAATCCATATTAAAAATTGCCTCGTTCATAATAAAAAGCTGATCTGCTCCAGTTTAACCAATATGATCCAACTACATGCCAGGAAAGCGGGGTATGCAAGATCGGATTACGGCGAACGATTTGAGGAATGAAAAATTCTTACTGAATTTTACTTCGGAGGAGGATATTAAGGAAGTCCTTCGTCAAGGCCCTTTTCATTTTAATTTCTGTATGTTCGTTCTGGTGAGATGGGAGTCTATTGTCCATGATGATTATCCTTGGACAATTCCTTTTTGGGTTACCATAACGGGGGTGCCTTTGCACTTGTGGACTATTACAAATCTCTGAGGCCTGGGGGAGACATTGGGACATGTAGATACTAGGGAGCTTGAGGAAGGGAGAATATTGATCGACATTGATACTCGCAAGCCCTTAAAGTTCACGAGAATGGCAACGAACTCAGAAGGTGATGCGGTTACAATCAAGATTGAATACGATCTTCTTTTCAAGCACTGCACTACTTGTGGATTCTTAACTCATGAGAAGGAACTATGCCCCTTAAAACCAGTGAGCAGTAATGACAGGTCTGCTAATATTGACCGTTCTTTGGTCTCAAAAGCTGAGAGTGGATATCAGGGTGTTCAAAACAGACATGATCTACGCCTAAAGCTTACTAGCTCAGCCATTACAAGGAATTCTGCGAAGCCTTCTAACTACCGAGGACTAGATATGAACGATAGCAACAGAGGAGACTCCATACGCCATCGCGTAGCGGGTGACCAAAATCCAGTTGTGAAGCCTTATGCTCGCAAGGATGGTGGTTCAGACGGTAGGATTATTGCTGAGGATCAGAGACCGGAGAGCCGGTATAATCATCACCAGGATAGGGTGATGCGTCGGAGGTATGAGAAAGAATCAAATTTTCATACAAAGAGACCATATGCCAGGATGGACGAGCAGCACTGGAGAGTGAAGTATACTTCTTCTCATCGCCAGCAGGGTCTTGACCCGATCATTCTTCGTGGTCATGTGTCGCATAGGCTCAAGGATCGTGAAGCAAGGACATCTGACATTGACGAGGAAGTTGAGTTGAGGTAAGAAAGGCCATGCAAGGAGCTTCTGCGGGATGGTGCTGCTGCAGGTTCTCCGGAGCACAGCAATAGGTCTGCTGGTAGACACACTCATAGGGATCAGTTGCCGGTAGAGAGAAGGAGCTCCCAGTCATCTATCAACGAGTATAAACTTCGCCAAGTGCCTCGTGGTAAGTCAGCTATGAGGAGGATTGGAAGTGCGAGCAACAGTGAACGCAAACATGGTTCTTATGACCAGTTTGCAGACCACGGAGATGATGTCACAGAAAATAATGCAGTCAGACAAGGAAGCCTTCCGGATTATGCAAAGGAGGCTGGCGCATCAAAGATTTCTGATGGGGAGAAAGGGCATCGTAGGGAGGCTGGCGCAATGGCTAATCCGATCATGATCCCGGCGATTCAACAACGGAAGAAACTAGCGAGCAAGATTACTTCCCCGGAGATGCAAGCCAATGTTACGCTTCGTGATCGAGGTGTGATACGTTCTTTGACGTATCCCACGCAGGCTATTGACATTGAAAATGATGATTCAGGAGTTATTGCTGCTTTGACAGATATGGAATTACCTTTACACAAAGATGTGGAAGGTTTGGATGAGGAGGATGATCTTTTTGATGAGGAGTTAATGGAGTTGGAAATTCCCAAGGAGAGGCATATTCCACGTCATAAAGAGGCCGCTAGGAGCTCAAGAAGTGTAAAAGTTTCAAGAAGTGGAAACAGAAAGACTCCAAAGAAAAAAGATGTTCTACGCAGGGGATCCCCAAGGCTGAGAGTCCTAAGCTCTTCTGCCCATAAGCAGTCTGGCGATTAGGGCAACACTCGGAGCTCCAGTCATAGAGCTCAAACGGATAGATCAAAGTTTCACAAAGAGGATGGTTCGATGGGGTCCAAAAACCCATCCCACGCTCATCCATGAAGACACTCAGTTGGAACTGTCGAGGAATTTGGACTGACCTCACAGTTCGACGCCTTACGGAGATGTGTCAGAAGCATCGCCCAGGACTAGTGTTCCTTTCTGAAACTAAGAATAGGAGGCTGCTGTTGCAAGACATTCAGGCCGACTTAGGATTTGATCGTTTGTTTACCGTTGAGCCATATGGGCTTAGCGGTGGTTTAACTTTATTTTTTATGGATGATTTTCAAGTTAATGTGTTATTTTCGAATAATAGAATGATTGACATTGAGGCAGTCATTGATGGAATAAAAGTCTATATGACATTTGTTTATGGGGATCCTCTTGTAGAACGAAGAGAATTAGTTTGGGAACGTCTTACGCGTTTCTCAACAACAAGAGATGAACCATGGTTTATGATTGGTGACTTTAATGAGATTACTTGTCATGAAGAGAAGGAAGGAGGTAGACAACGTACAGATAGTTCTTTCCTGCCTTTCAAGCAGATGCTTAGTGATTGTGGCATGCTGGATTTTCCTTTCACAGGAAATATGCTTTCCTGGGTAGGACGAAGAGCAAGAAATGTAACTGTTAGATGTCGGCTGGATAGAGCTGTAGGGAATGAGAACTGGCATGAGAAATTTCCTCATTCCAAAGTTTAGTATCTGAGGCTCTGGGGTTCGGATCATCGTCCAATCCTGGCTGACATTCTGAAAAAGAAGCCACGAAGATCGAAAAACTTTAAATTTGATAAACGTTGGCTTCAGAATGAGGAACTAAAACAGATTATACTTGAGGGTTGGAAATCACCAGATTTACCACCAGGAGCAAGTATTATGGAGCACATTATAAGCTGAAGACGGGCGTTATGTGATTGGAAAAGACAACATAATCTGAACTCAGAGAAAACTGTAGAGGAGTTAAAGGAAAAGGTGGATCGGTTATCCTCCAATGATGATGTCACTACGGAAGAAATAGCGGAGGCTTTAAAAGAATTGTCTGATGCTCTTAAGGCGGAGGAATTATTTTGGAAGCAGAAGTGTAGGGTGTTTTGGTTACGGGAGGGAGATCGAAACAAAAAAATTTTCCATGCCTTAACGAAGCAGCGAAGAGCGAGGAACAGGATAACCCAACTTCTCGATGCAGAGGGGAACGTAGTGGAGGATGAGGAAGGCCTGGTAGCCATTGCTACCAGTTATTTTCGACAAATCTTTCAATCATCAAACCCTGAGGAGATCGAGGAGGCACTTTCAGAGGTAACCACTACAATTACACCTGCAGACAATGAGGGGCTCACAGCTCCGGTCACAGAATGGGAAGTGAAATTAGCCATGTTTGCAATGCACCCTGAGAAAGCTCCTGGACCCGACGGAATGACAGCGTTGTTCTATCAAAACTTTTGGGATATCGTTAAGGATGATTTAACTCGTATGGTTAATGATTTCTTATTTCAGGGCACTATTCCGACAGGGCTCACTGATACTAATATATGCCTTATCCCAAAGGTGGAAAAGCCAAATTAGATGAGTCAACTGCGACCCATCAGTCTTTGCAATGTTTGTTACAAGATTATATCAAAGGTTTTATGCCAAAGACTGAAAAAGGTTCTTCCAGATAGGATTTCTGAAACCCAGTCAGCCTTCGTTGCTGGAAGACAGATATCAGACAACATAATGATTGCCCAGGAATTATTTCACGCCTTAAGAACAAAACCAAGTGGACGCAGTAAGAGAATGGCTATAAAGACAGACATGAGTAAGGCTTATGATCGTATGGAATGGTCTTTCATTGAAGCCACCATGAGGAAGATGGGTTTCTCTGAAATCTGGACTACTTGGATCATGCGCTGCATAACGACAGTAAAGTATAAGGTACTCATGAATGAACAGCCACGAGGGAATATTGTCCCGGAGAGAGGCCTCCGTCAGGGGGATCCTTTGTCCCCTTTCATTTTTATTCTATGCACGGAAGCGCTCGTTAGCCTTCTTAATCACGCAGAGAATCAAGGAAAGATAACGGGGATGCGCATCACGCGTGCGTGTCCTTCAGTGTCCCAGCTGCTACTTGCTGATGATAGCCTGTTCTTCTGTAAGGCGGAGCCCCGTGAATGTGAAGAAGTAATGAAAGTGGTTACAACGTATGGGAAAGCCTCTGGGTAGTGCATCAATTTTGACAAGTCTTCGTTACTCTTTGGTAAGAGGATCGGTCAAGAGGTGAGGCAGGAGATTAAAGATACACTTGGGATACAGAATGACACAGGGATGGGGACCTACCTAGGAATACCAGAGGACATTAGTGGCTCAAAATGCAAGTTGTTTGCTTTCTTAAAGGACAAACTTCGGAACAGAGTGAATGGATGGACGGGTAGTAGTTGTCCAAAGGAGAAAAAGAAGTTATGATCAAGTCAATCTTGTTGGCTCTGCCAACATATGTTATGTTTTGTTTCTTGCTCCCATTGGAGATATGTGACGCCTTGGCTAGTGCCATTGCACAGTTTTGGTGGAGTTCAAACCCACCGAAGAGAGGCTTACACTGGACAACATGGGATAAGTTATGCAAGCCCAAGGAGGAAGGTGGAATTGGATTCAGAATGATACATGAGTTTAACCTGGCATTACTAGGAAATCAGCTATGGAGGTTGGCACAAAATCCGGATTCACTGGTTGCTCGTGTTATGAGGGGGGGGGGGGTATTATAGACTTAGTTCACCTTTGCGAAAGCACACTGTCAGTAGTCCATCATATGTGTGGACAAGCATCTCGGCGGCACGTGAGTTATTGCTATTGGGGATTAGACAGAAAATCCATTCAGGGTATGAAGTTAAGGTTTGGGAGGATCCATGGATTCCCACAATCCCAGCGAGACCAGCGCATGCATCAGCTCCAGTGCTGAATCCAAATATGCGAGTGAGCGATCTTATCAATCAAGAAACAAAGTCTTGGGACCTGGACCGGTTAGCGCTATATGTTGACACTGATGATATACCTCTCATAAGGAGTATGGCAATCAGTTCAACCCATCGAAGAGATACACACTGCTGGAGTTACACCAGGAGTGGGCAATACACAGTCAAGTCTGGCTATTGGGTAGCTCGTAATGTTCTGATGAAGGAGGAGGAGAATTTGGTAGATGAACCTAGCTTTAAAAGGCTTCAAGCACAAGTTTGGAAGATTAAGGCACCCCCGAAGATGTGTCATCTTATGTGGCAGATCATTTCGGGACAAGTGGCTGTTACAAGCGCTTTGAATCATAGACATATGAGATACGATAACTTTTGCCCACGGTGTGGAGAACCGGATGAAACAATTGCACATGCAATTTTCCAATGCCCACCGGCTTTACAGGTATGGGCCTTATCATCCATACCTTCCAGCCCGGCTTTGTTTCCCTTGGAAAGCATCTACGCGAATATGGATTATCTATTCTGGCGGAAGAAAGCCATCCATGAGCCAGAACTAGAAAGGATCCCTACCCTTGGCTAATATGGTACATTTGGAAGGCTCAGAATGACAAGTTGTTCAGAGGAATAGATAGAGACCCGTTGGAGTTGGCCCGATACGCAGAGAGTGAGTGTCTTGCCTGGTTCCAAGCCAATGAGCAAGGTGTTGAGATTGCACACGAGGATGATAATGCAGATCCGCAGGCCATAAGCCTAGTTGATATTTGCATGATAGATGGTTCTTGGACCTCTGCAGATCAATTTTCCGGTTGTGGATGGGATTGGAAGGATAGCATGGGTGACAGTCAATTAATAGGGATGCGTAACGTGAGTAGAGTGGAGTCGGCGTTGCATTCGGAACTGGAAGCGCTGCGGTGGGCAATGGAGAACATGCTTCAACATTCGCCATGTCAGAGCTTCGGGACGGACTGCAAGGAATTGTTAGCAATGCTCAAGGATCCCCATGGATGGCCAAGCTTTTCGACGGAACTGGAGAGGATCTCGACGCTGCGGATTTGCTTCCCAGTGGTTGTAGAAAAACGTCGAGAGATCTTTTTGGATGTTTTGGACCAGGTATTAATATGGTCATGAATAGAAACTCTCGTCGCATGCACATCTCTGGTGGCAGGTTATAG
>CAKOAT010909598.1:65392-119787 GCA_932364175.1 Eruca vesicaria subsp. sativa
GTTTCCAGGCTCTTGCATCTGATGGATGAGTCATCTCTCCATCCGTCTGAGTATGCTCGGCGTGCCATCTCATCCCTCCAGCAGTCTCCTCAGATTGGTACAATCTTTTCAATCTGTCTGTGATTGGTAGGTACCACATCCTTTGGTACGGTACCCTATTGCGCCCTCGACCTTGCGGTTTGAATCGTGGCTTCTTACAGAATCGACATTCTTCTAACTTCTCATCATCTCCCAAGTAAATCATGCAGTTGTCGATGCAAACGTCTATCATCTCCGAGGGCAACCCAAGACTATATACCAATTTCTGAATCTGATAATAAGATTCAGCAGACACATTGTCTTCTAGTAAATACTCTTTAAACAAGTCTGCCCATGCATCCATACAATTTTCAGGTAGATTGTGATCGGTTTTAATACTCATCATTCTAGCAGCCAACGACAATTTAGACATACCTTCTCTACAACCACTGTAAATTGGCTCATTTGCAGCTTCTAACATTTCGTAAAACTTTTTTGCATCTAACTTAGGTTCTTCAACTTCATCATCATCATGAGGTACAAATGCATCACCTACCATATCATGAACCCTATCAGAATCTACCATTTGTTCCTCTTCGTGATGATAGCTATAACTACTGCTACCTTCATTACGCAAATGATCAACCGGTTCAACCTAATTACTACTGCTACCTTCATTCCTACTACTAGCATCTTCTCCATGTTGATACCAAATATAATAATATGGCATGAAACCTCTATTTATTAAATGCTTCCAAACATTTTCACGAGGGCCTAATTTGGTATTACAGCATTTCCGACAAGGACAAAACATCTTACCACTTTCCTGCGTGAGTGGTGTAGAATCTGCTTGATGCATAAACGTCTCCAACCCTTCCAGAAATTCTTTCGTCACCCTCCCGTTATTATCTCTGTGTGAATACATCCACTGCTGCAACTCTAAAATATTTCCCGGACCGGACATTTTTTGTGTCTGATCAAGCTTATAGCTGATTTTTTTTTGGTGTGTTTCAAATGAATCACATAAGGTGGTATTTATAGAAATTTTCGAATCTGAGCATTTACTAGGAAATTGCTAGGAAAAGTAGGTACAAAACACGTTTTTTATTTAAATTCGATATTTTCTATCCAGTTCCTCCTAATTTCGTAGTAATAAAACCGTTTCCTCCTAATTTCGTAGTAAACCTTTAATATGATTTTACGAGGAAAGGCAGTACTACGGCTTTACGAGGAACTGTACTTTTTCCTCGTAAGCTCCTCGTAAAATTACTACAGTCTTACGAGGAACACGTTTTCTTGTAATTTTACGAGGATCTTACGAGAAAATTTGATTTCCTCGTAAACCCGAAGTAAGGGCTTAGTAATTTTACGAGGAACATTTTTCCTAGTAAAATTTCCTAGTAAAGGCTTAGTTTTCTTATAGTGTTTGATCATTTATCTAATATTTATTTCTCCATAATATCCAGTCTAGCTATTATAATTGATCCAAACAAGGTTATTATGATCTTAGTACTTTGGAATTTGGTTATAATCCGAACTGAACCAAATTCCAAACTATGTCTGAAGATATCTGAAATTACTATAATATCTTAATGTGTTTTATATGTAAAGGTAATTTATATATTTTTTTTTCTCCATAATATCCAATCTAGCTATTATAATTGATCCAAACAAGGTTATTATGATCTTAGTAATTTGGAATTTGGTTATAATCCGAACTGAACCAAATTCCAAACTATGTCTGAAGATATCTGAAATTAGTATAATATCTTAATGTGTTTTATATGTAAAGGTAATTTGTAGTTTGTATTATTTTTTATTTTAATATCCTTTAGTTAGTTTAAATAGCTTAACTAATTTTAAATTAGATTTATAAATAACTTAAATATTTTTATATTTTTTATCAATTTTGAGGTTTCAAAAGTATTATTTTGGGAAAATTTCAGATTTTTGTTACAATCTGATTCAAATCAAATCCGGAAAGAATCGAACCGAAATCGAATCGATAATTAGTAAAACTGAATGAGACTGATGAACATAATACCAAAAATTTGAAAATCCGAATCAATCAAACTGGAACCGACGGACCTCTGAACACCCAGACATATGATATACTTAAGAGAACAACAATCAATAAAATATATAGTGTTACATAATGTTAAAATCAAAAACACATTAATGTAAAAGATTCACTCCGCACATGCACACGGCTATCCTCTAGTACTATGTTATATGTGTTAGATGATGTATATCATCATGTTAGTCATAGTTTGTATTGTTAGTCATACGTGAATAACTAGTAATGTATAAATATGTGGTCATATGATGAACTACAGGCAAATATCAATACACTAACAAATTTGGATGGCGACCTTAGCTGCCGCATGTGACATTCCAGACATAGAAACGAATCCCTTGGACTAGTATTGGACATATTCATCACGATTTCAATTTTTTTTTTCGTTTGGTAAATGTAATAAAATCGTTCAATGAATCATGAGGTAAAGATAAAATTTGAATGGCATAAAAGAGCCTAATTTAAGAAGACTTTTATTATTCCACCAGGATGATATCATAGTCGCTGAAAGATATAAGTCATGATGCTTTGTTTCTTCTGCTGATTGATGATAGATGGCAACGTGGTGAATAGTTGGTCCTAGGAGAAAGGCTGCTAAGGAGTGAGAGGGGATGCACATCCATCACAAGATTTTCAAAAGATAGCGTGCTCCTTAGTTAATTTCATATATATATATATATATATAACATATTTTCACTGGTAGAAATTTATTCTATGCGCACCCAGTCAGAAATCATCTTAGATTCCTCACTTGTTGGGGGCTGTGTTTCCCAATCTGCCATTTCCATCTAACTAATCCATCTAGATTATTCATTTAGAGTTTAGGGGTTGTTCATTTTTCCATCAAGATGAATCATCTAAATAAATCATACAAATAGATTTTATGTTCGTTTCTTTATTTTCTATTTCCATCTAGATGAATTTTATAAATAAATTACAAATATTTCCTTATTTTTATTTAATCATATGTTCGCTATTAATGTTAACTAAACTAATTTTTTTTATTTAGTCTAAAATATATACACTTAATTTATTCTAAAATTAGCATTTTGACATTTTGACGTTTTTGTTTTTAGCGAAAAAATGCATTTTTGTAGTTCTGGCGAAAAATGCAATTTGCGGATTAGACAGTAAAATGTGTATTGGCGGGAAAACCTGGTCTTAGGGTTTTGGGAAAAAAATTGTTTTTGCGTTTTTGGAGATAAAACACATTTTGCGAGAAAATACATTTTGACGGAAAATGCGTTTGTACGATTTTGACGAGAAAACATGTTTTAGCGGGAGAACATGTTTTTTCGGTTTTGGTAGGAAAACAAGTTTTTCGTATTTGAAAGAAAAATGTGTTTTCGATTTTGCCGGAAAAACGCGTTTTTGTTTTTTTACAAAAAAACACATTTTCGGTTTTGGCAAGAAAATGTATTTTTTTGGTTTTTGGTGGGAAAACGCGTTTTGAAGGGATACGAGTTTTGACAGAAAACATGTTTTCCTTTTTGGTGAGAAAACCCAGAAAAATGAGTTTTTCGGTTTTCGGGGGAAATGCGTTTTTCGGTTTTGGCGGGAAAACGTTTTTTTACCGTCAGAAAAACATGTTTTTTTGGCTAGAAAACACGTTTTTACAATTTTGGCGGGAAAACACATTTTGTTTGGCGGGAAATGCGTTTTTCAGTAATTGCAAAACCCGTGTTTTCAATTTTTGGCTGTAAGACTGGTTTTTTCAATTTTGGTGGAAAACATTTTTTCGATTTTGGTGAGAAAGCGTTTTTTTAGTTTTGGCGGAAAAATATATTTTTACGGTTTGGACGAAAAAACGTATTTTTTATTTTGGCAGGAAAACGCGTTTTTTTTTAGTTTTGACAGGATACCTTTTCGGTTTTTTTTTTTTTGGAAAATGCAGTTTTTTCAATTTTTCATGGAGTTACAAAATGAAATTAGGTTTAGGTTTGTAGTTTGTGAATTATATAAGGGGTATAATAGACATTACACCATTTTGACAAAATCATCTCCATTCAAACGGTTCAAGTTGGTCCATCCAAATGTACATTAAAATTAAGTCTATAATTCCAAAAGTCATTTAGATGAGCCATCCAGATCCCGGTTGAACTAGACTCTAATATCACTTCTCACAGACTGATTTATATTGAATCTGAACGTGTAGCCATAGCATATTTATACCCCTTGTAGTTGCTAAGTCAATCTCTAACCGAAACTTGAAACTTTACTTAGAGAGTGTCACATTTTAGAGAGAGATTTAGAGAAGTGTTTTCTTATTACGTTCTTGGATATGTTATGAATGAAGCCATCATCCCTTTTATATACATGACCACCTGTTATGCCATGATTTTGACCCGCTTTTAGTTATGGTATATTGGTGTTTTTACAATTATTTATTATATTATAGAAGCTTTTAAGCATATTTGTAGGTTCATGAGTATTTTGGAAAGAAGTGATGATTTTGGAGCATTTTAGAGAAAAATGGAGAAATCACTCGAGTTGGAATCGACCAAGACGATTGAGGTCGACATGGAGTGACTCACGTCGATCGACATGCACCTAGCATGATCGATCGACGCCGAAGGTGCGGAAGACAAATTCGCGAGACAAGCCAACTTGAAACCCAAACATCACCGAATGACGATTTTACCCCTGACGAGTTTAAACCTAAGTTTATATACTCTGCCAAAGTGTTAGAGGCAGAGAGAGCTTTTTTGTATTCTTTTTCACAGCAAAATGTTATAGGATTTATAGTTTGGGAGAAAAGATTAACAGAGAGATTTGTGATTGGAACTCCATTGTTTTCTATCTATCTTATACTATGCAGTTTTATTACTTTGCTTGTGTTATGAATTGCTTAGCCATGTTTGAGTAATTCACTTGTTGGAATTAGGGTTTAAATAGGTTAGTGGGATTAGCCCCAACTATAGGATCGCTTGTTGTGGTATTCATTAATAGGATATTCTTAATGCTTATGTTTTAGACTTGGTAACTAGAAATCTGAATCTAGGATTGTTAGGTTGTTTAATCATCCTTGAATAACTCTGATAGTCTTGAATATATCCTGAATAAGCTAGGATTTTGCTAGAGATAGAGAGAAAGTTTGATCTAAGGATCCATAGTGAGTATTTGTTAACTCGCGTGTAACGCTTGGCTAGCCGCATCGATCGATATTCCAAATTGAAATCGATCGACGTCGAGTAAAGTGAATCGGTCAATATTCCTATAGAATAATCGATTGACACTATCAATTATCGGACATTCTTGTCTTGGTCAACAACATTCTAGTCAATAGACTTATTTATTAAATGAGAATTTAGTAAATCTGTTGTTAAGATAGTTAATGCTCTTTAATACCATGCAAACAAATAGATAGAACCTATAGGATTATAATCTCCAACACTTGAATAAAAACCCTAAGTCTAGCACCTTTCTATTTAGGTTCGAAACCTTCATTCCATTCTTGTCGAATAATGTCTTGCTCACTTATAATATTTTCTTTTTACTGTTTACAAAGATTTACTATTTATAATGACCTAGTTTTGTTGCTTGATTGGATTAAATAGGTTCCATAGCTCCTTGTGGATTTGATCCCTAAGTACTGAAATAGTTCTTTATTTGAGAGAGTAAGGTGCTCCATAAGGTAATTTGAGCATGTATCAAATTTGGCGCCGTTGCCGGGGAGCTTAGATCACCATTAGATTTAGTCTAATAATTATAGGTTTTTCTTTTTCTTTTTCTTTTATCATCTTCTAATAAAATTTTTCTTGATTTTTTCAGGTGCATGCATAGAATAACCAGAAGTAACAAGGAAAAACAACTGCTATTTTCAGAAGACCCAGCAAGCTTGAAACGTTTAATCCGTAAGGACCTACGTTCTGCATCGATCACATCAACACCTCTCACTACAAGAAAAATAGGCTTTACTAGCGGACGAAAAACGTTATCTAACGATTCAACAGCGGTTTAAGGAATGCTGTATCATCGCCCGTCATAGTAGGTATGACACATTAGATAACACTTTTTCGCGATGCTATCTTTTCTTTGGAATCGATAGCACTTTTTTATTTGCAATAGTAACCTATTTAATAACATTTATTTTGTGTTATTATTTACATTATTAAAAATAAAATTAAAATTAAAAATTAGAAAATTTATTTTCAGTTTATAGATTAAAATTGATTTATAATTACAATTGATATATAAATTTAAATTGAATTACAGAATAATCATTTATAAATAAAATTGGTTTACAAAAATAGAAAAAAATTAAGGATTAAACCAAATAAACATAAAACCTAAACCAAGCTTAAAACCTAATTACTAACTACACGTACGCCGCCGCACCACCACCACTTTTGTTGTCTTCTTCGTCTTCCAATCCTCATCAGCTTTTACACCGAGACCTCCATCGGCTCCGGATGCCATGGCTTAAGAGAGGACTCAATCTAGTTGTAGAGCCACCGGCGTTACGGCTGAAGTGACGAACTGATATGCTCGCCACACCTTCTCGCGTCAGGCTCAGCTAGTCCTGCTCCAACTCTGACTCAGCATCGACTCCACTATCTCTTCGTTATCCACTACTTCTTCTCCCTAAACAACAAAAAAAACGTTTCAACAAAACTTGAATCCATGTTTCTGGGTCACTGTTGTAATTGAAAAATGGAAAATTTCTACTTTGGGGACATGAGGTTGCACGAGATATCAATTGAGAGAGATGGAGAGACAGAGAGGTTGAGAGAGACGGAGATTGGGATACATGGCGACTGAGAGAGATATAGACTGGAGAGTTAGAGAGAAGGCGTTCAAGAGAGAAAAAAGATTGGGGAGATAAAGATTCGAGAGGTAGAGAGAAAAAAAGGTTGGAGAGATTGAGAGAAAAGCTCTTGATATCCTCACCATTGGATAAAATTTCATTGATGGTAGAGATTAAAAGTTGGTTATCCTCACCAACATATATCAACCAATGAAAAATAAGATAGATAGAATAGAAGGGAAAAGCTTTGGTCCATCGGAATTAATCATATCTAACGGACCAAAATGATTAGCCACTGTATTTTGTTTGTCTTATTTTTCTGTATTGATTTTTTTAATAATATTTAATAAAGTAAAATGATATGTTTAACCACCACAAGAATATTGTAGTTTATAATTCAAGTTTAAAGTTTTAGAAATTAAAAAATTGGGAGTAAAATTAGGTTACATTTTATATTAAACTGTATTTTGATATAAAGTTTAAAAGTTTAAAATTTAGATTTTATAATTATATTTTAATTTTGGATGTGTGGTTTAAATATGAAGGATAGAGTTTAGGGTGCACAACTTAGTGAGTTTAGGGTTTGGAATATAGTACTTAGGGATTGGATTTAAAATTTAAGATTAGACTAACATTAAGGTTAAAGATAATAAAAATTTTGGGGTATAACATATATATGTCTATAGTTTAGGGTTTGATGTTTAGATTAAATATTTGAAATTGAAATTTCTAAAATATTAAAATTTGAAACTAAACTTAAGATTTGAAATCAACATAAGAAAATATTTAAGTTTTAGGGTTTGAATTTATAGTTTAGGGTTTAGAGTTTTTGGAGAGTTGAGAAATAAAACAAAGTAAGAGAGAAAGTAAAATTAGGATGAGAGGGAAAATTAATTATATTCCCGCCTTATTTATGCATAGCGTTTCAGATTAAGTTTTGCTATTAAACATAAACGTCACATAATCTATTATAGCATGTCCAAATATATCACTCTTACATAGCGTTTCAAAAAATATAAACGCTATCTAAAACTAAAGGATATACCAACCATAGCATAAGAGAAAAAAACGTTATATTGGACTGCTATCGAAACTCATTTTTCTTGTAGTGTCTTCGTCGACCGATTCACATCAGACCCCAACGACCTCATTGATCGACACGGAAAACTCTTCGTCGACCGATTCTGATCACTTAACATCGATTGATACTCAGCCGTGAGAATTGGTTGCGCCTCTGATATTGATTGCGAACGAGAATGGAGACCTTTATGATCAGAAAGGTCATCTGGGTAATGCAACAGGTCAGAAACTAGATACTCAGGGGAATGTAATCCCTGAATCTGATACTGATGAGGACACTCGACCCAAGACCTTGGCAGACTACAACCGTCAAGACCAATAGTATGCCAACATGTCAGCTATTCATGTTCCAGACGTGCAGAGGGAAAACTTCGAGTTGAAGCCCCAATACTAAACACTTGTGGCTCAGATACCCTACTGTGGGTTGTGAGCATCCTATGGACCATCTTGAGAGGTTCGAGGATCTCATCACTGCTATTAGAGTTAAGGGAGTCCCTGAGGACTACTTACTGTGCAAGTTCTTCAAGTTCTCACTTTCTGGAGATGCTGCAAATTGGTTCAAGAAGTTACCACCAGGATCTCTTACAGCCTGGGCAGAAATTAAGAATGCGTTTCTGCGCAATTTCTTGGATGAGGCACTAGCTGAAGAACCGAGGAGCAGGATTGCTACCTTTACACAGAAAACTGGAGAGTCCTTCAAAGTCTCTTGGATTAGATTTAAGTTCTTCCAGCGCGATTGCTCACACCATGGTTTCAATGAAGTGCAGCTGCTCAGAACTTTCTTTAGATGAATCGCTTTGAAGTATCAGATGGCTTTGAGACTTATTGAGAATCTAGCAAACAACAGCAGTATCAGAACACTGATTCTTAAAGGAGGAAATACGTAGCATTCCTTGAGAAGGAACAGATGGATGAAGTAAAAGCTAAGTTAGACAGTGTCAACCAACTAATTATGAGACAGGTTTGCTCAGCTGAAGATGTAGAAGATATAGATTCAGAGTTAGCAGATGTGAATTACATTGAAGGAACTTGAATTCAGAGGTCTGGGAATCAGTTTGGAAACATGAACTTCAGTGGTAATGGTCAGAGGAGTAACTTCAACCAGAATCCACAATTTCAGAAACCCAACAGAAGCTACAACAATAACAAAGGCTATGGAACTTCATTCTACCAGAATCCACCACAACAGACTCAGGAGAACAAGATTGAAGCCATGCTTGATCAATTGCTTGAAGGACAACAAAGGTTGACAGTGGATTTTAATGGGAAGATTGAATCCATCTACAAAGAGCTGGACACCAAGATTGAGACTTTCGGTACTCATGTAAGGGAGCTTGAGACTCAGATGGTTCATACTAGAGAAACTGTTAGGAGGCAAGAAAGGGATAAAGCTATGAAACACCAAGTCAAGGTCATACTGGACGATGATTTCTGGCAAGAAATTTGACATATAAAGATGGAAGAAGACGATTTCAAGGAGGAAAAATTGTCTGATCCCGAAGAATCACCTTCACATCGATCGATGCCACCTAGTGTGCAACGGTCGGCAATAATCAACAGAGATCGATCGCTTGGTGATTATGCAGGTTGATCGACACCTACTGAGCTGACTGAAACATGTAATGCCATCCGGATATTGACCCACGTGGAGTTCACAGAAAGACACCCACATCCACCTAGTCCTTTCTACTCCACCTTTGATCAACATCACGAGCCAGACATCGATCGGCAGAAAGAACATGTCAATGATCGACATGATACTATCCCCATCGATGGACGCGATTCTCTCACATGCCAAGTGCAATTTCCCCCAATCGACATATCACGAATCAATGGACTCAGACCGCCATCAACCAACTCTCCCAACCCTACATCAGACCCTATGGACATTGATAAGGTCACCACTAGAAGAAACACGAGGAAAAAGAAGGAAAAGGTTCCTAAACATCTCAAGAGGGAACCCAATGACAAGGAGTGGATGGTTTCACTAAGAGAGTTCTCAGGATCCCACTAAACAAACCTTTCCAGGAGGTTCACTATACCCACAAACAGTGGATGTACTTTAGAGAGACCAGGGAAACTGTGGAGGATATTAGGAAGATGCTTCACCATGTTAGGGAAAGGATGAAACAAAGGATCACATTGAAGAAGAAGAATGATCCTGGGAAGTTTGCAATACCATGTTCAGTCAAAGGTATTGAGTTCTCACATGCATTATGTGACACAGAAGCATCAGTCATCATCCTACCAAAGGTCATGGTAGACCATCTAGGTTTGAAGGTGGAACCTTTAAAGTAATCATTCACTTTTGTGGATTGTTCTGAGAGGAAATCAGGAGGTATAATCAGAGACATGGAGGTGCAGATTGGTAATGCACTAGTTCCTGTGGATTTTCATGTCCTAGATATCAAGCTAAACTGGAATTCTTCACTCTTACTAGGAAGAGCTTTCATGGCCACAGTAGGAGCAGTTTGTAGAATGAATACTAACAGGTTTTGTCTTACTTTAATTGATCCAAACGTTTTTTATGATCCTGTTTGTGTTCTTAAGCAACATGTACACTTATTGGAGACTAGAGAGGCTGGATTCATCGCTGCATGACACTGTGGAGCAGAGTATGAAACCGATTATTCTGAATCGATCGACACGCACACAACATCATCGATTGATTCCCTCAACCAGCCGGCGACCGATGTAACTCTTGACGCATCGATCGACAGAAAGTCCACGCATGGAATCCTACTTGATTTTGCCTTGCAGACAACGAGCAACAAGCAGGATGGCTACTCTATAGTCAGTTGGGCACACAGTGGATTCCATGAGAGTTTTGCACTCGACACTGCAATCATATCAGATTCAGAGGATTACAAAGAGGAGCATGATGAGGATTATGATGAGGAGTATGCTAGAGAAATCCATGCCATTCTTACAGATGATAGACTCATACATCAACAAGACGAAGCTCACAAAAATCAATCTGCACGGTTATACCAGAATCGATTGATACTCAGCCACATCAGGAAAACCGACATCAACAATTGATCGACACACAAATGTGCACATTGATCGATTTCAAGGCCACTGACTTCAAGAAATTTGGAAATTTTCCAATTTTTCCTAGTGCACCTGATGAGTATAAAAGAGGTCCTGCAACCAAGAGGACGCCTCATACCATAGAATCAGACAAGATACAAGCACCTACAACCTTCGGGAGACATAGCAAGAGAGGGACAAATTACAGGGATCATCATGGCAAAGCAACAAGTGCAACATTCAACCAGCCAAAGATCACCACCTCTCATATACCATTGATTGACGAAGATCATTCTACATCGGTCGATTCTAACCTTAAAAATTTTATTTTAACTAAAGATAATTATATTGATGATTTTCTAAAACCAGATGAATTTGGTGTTATTAGGGACCCAGAAGGTAATGAACGAGCCATGGATTGAAGGATTCTAAAAATCTCCAGGGAAGACATAGCTGAAATCCTTCAGATGGCCAATGGACTAGAAAATCTCTTTCAGCAGCAACTAGGCGTGATGCAGCAACCATCGACCGTCACAGTCAAGCCACATCGATCATCAAGGATCTTTTTCTTTTGATCAACAGGACAAGAAGTGTATCGATCGACCACAACAAAGTCTATAGACCGGTTTTAGGACCAAAGCTCTACACCAAAGACGAAATCAACGAGATGATTGGTTGCATGAGTGATTGCCAGAAAGAAGCAGTGGTAAGCTCAACAACAATCTGGATGCGGCCTATGTGATTCTGGAAGGAAGCATCAGTTTCTTAACAACACGTTTACAAGAGATGGAAGCATAATTTGCTATTATGAAGACACAACGTCCAATATCGATCAATGCCACTAAGGATGCATCGATCAACACGAATGACGAACTGGAAAATGAAAAGTTGTCGACAAGACATATGGCTAAATGGGACGAGGCATATCTCGATGCAAGGATTGACGAGATCTATCACTCCTCACTAACAACATCAACTGGGTAAGCACAAGGATTGAGTTGATACAACAAGATTTGGGTACAATCCACGAAGAGAAGCATGAGAAAAGCTAATCAATTTATACAGATGCTACGAAATCGATCGATGCTAAGCTTTTGGACATCGAGAAACGGATGAAGATCTGCGAAGATTAGCATGATCACTACACATCACCATTCATGCGGTAGTTACACGCTTTGGACGGCCGGATGACTTCTTTGCAACAAGATGTCACCACCATTCAGATGCAAATCGATTTCCACCTTCCATCATCGTTATCGATCGACAAACGCAGAGGAAAATTGATCGATGCAAAAAAGCTACTAGAGCAGAAATTCTATACCAGAGCAGAAGTTGACAAGATCATTGATAAGATTTACAAATCTCTGAATACTACCGAGGATAGGCTTGAAAAGAGATGTGATGACATATTCTTCCCTTTTAACAAAATCATCAGTGGACTACACTCAGGAACATAATGGCTGCATAAGGAAGTGAAAACAATTCAGACAAGACTTGCTTGTCGACCTGAAACTTTAGCATCGATCGACGATGAGAAAAACGAATCGATCGCTGAACTTCCACCTGAATCGATCAAAACCTCAAGCAGTCACAGCGATCGATACCGAGTCCATACCAGGACAAGAAAATCTGTCACAAGAAGAGTTAGTTGCATTTGAACCAACCAACAAGACATTGAGAGAATTGACAGAATATGTCTATGATCAGGTTCAATGGAACAACATCACCATTGAGAGTCTTCAGGAGAGACTTCAAAACATCTCCATCACAGTTATAAAGATGGATGAACGATAGGCCAGAAGTGATGAAGCCACAAGAAGTTTCATGGCTACTTGGTTCAGCATCAATAGAGAAGTTGTGGATACTTGTTTTCCAACAAGTAGCTTCTTTTCCAAACAATAGCTCACCTTACCTCAACAGTCAAGCTAAATGACTATAACAAAGCACTGAGTGGGAGGCAACCCACTATTAGGTAATTTTTCTTTTGGTTTTCTTTTACTTTATTGATTGTTTTTTTGTTTTTCATTTTGCAGGTTTAAAAAAAGAAGATCCAAGGAGAAACATATGATATCGATCGATAGGCGATCACCTGCAACAATCGATGTTCTCTCTTACACATCGATCGATTCTTAATCCGGTCATGTTCATCATTATTCCTTGTTACATTGAGTACTTATGATTTCCTTTCTTTCGCCATAACTCCGACTCTTTTACACTGGGACAATGTAATTGAAGTCTGGGGGGGGGGGGGAGGGAGGTTAACTGATATTTAATTGCTATGAGTTTTATAAAAATTTGTTATCAAAATTATTTTTAATAAGCTCAAGAAAAAAGGATAATGATCGTATTTGATTTATACTTGTTATCTAACAAATTTTTAGCATCATTCTAGATCTTATGATTATAGATAGTACTTAAGATACTAAAGTAGATCAACCTATCAACTATTCACACTTGCTAGATTGTTTGAAGGAACCAAAATTGACCTCAAACACTAAACCTGACACAACTGCTTGTCTTGGGGCTTGGTATACATGGGATTGGTTTCTTCAAACAAGTCTGGAAGGTAAAGCCTTGTGTAGATTTATCACCTTTTCTCTCTCTATTTTCGATCCAAGATAGTTAAGTAGATTTATAGTTTCCAAAAAAAAGATAAAAAATCTGAAAATAGTACTAAGTTTTTTAGGATTTTAGTTAGGAGAAATCAAAACATGACTTGGTGGCTACAACTATTAAGGCTTGATTCATAAGGATTCCAACAAAAAGATTCGAATGTGACTTGGTGGATACAACCATTAAGGCTCACATTATCTGAATTCTTGGATATAGGTCAAAAAGAAGTGACCCAGGACTTGGTGGCAACCACCATTAAGGCTTGTTTCATGGAAGCCTGTCCAATCTTGGTCAATAATCATGCCTTAGAATCTGATTTTGACTCAAGAGAGAAATTAGAAGAGAGAAAAGATATGAACTAACTTTTACTTGCAGATCCAGATACTTGTCTGAAAATCCTTGCACCCTATGATCGATACTCCCAAGGTAAAGCCTGCACTTTTATTTTATGTTAATAAATAAGGTTACTTGAGGGTAATGTCAGATAGTATTTCTAAGTTGTTGGCTAGATGAATTTGGTTGCTAAGGTAGGATATGACATAATGAACTTCTGTGATTAAAACTTCTTAGATGTTGATTGTAATATTATATAGGTTATGATTTCAAATTTTCAAATCTGTGAGTCCATATTCTTTTCAAACCTCTTTCAGAGAGACTGCCGATTTGTTTTTCATGAGGACAAGTGATAAGGGTTTTTGAGCCTTAGAGCAAATCAATGTAGTATTTTAGATGTCAATCCAATCCTGAGTGCTAATGAACAAAGATAATGCAAGACATTACTAAATCTAAATGCAATCAAAGGTGTTTGTTTTATAGGTAACAATGTAACTAGAAATGTAAGTAAACAAGAATAATTAAGCTTCGGTTTCAATGAGATAAAAGAGCATATGGATAAGGGTATTGACTTTGGGTGATCAAGCTACTCTCTAGGGTGAGGTTTCAAACAATCAATCATATCCTATAGCTCTAGACACAATTCTAAGCTAGTCTTTGGTCAAGGCAAAAGCTCGTTTGTTATCAATCTCTAAAAATCAAGTGTCCTTGGTCTACATCAATCAAGCAAGCATTAAGAACAAGTATACTAACCATCTTAGCATCCCTAACATCAAGTGTCCTTGGTCTACATCAATCAAGCAAGCATTAAGAACAAGTATACTAACCATCTTAGCATCCCTAACATCAAGTGTCCTTGGTTAAGCAAGCAAAAATAATTATTACTTTAGTTCATGCATTTCATCATACACCATGTGAACAGGAAATGCCTAATGATCTAGAATAGAAGGGTTATCTCTAATCTAGCATTGGGATCAAGTAAGAAGTATAGGAATAGAAGGATCTAACACTAATCACCCTAGATAATTATTTAATCAACCTAATCACCCTAATCCATAAGCTCAAAAGAGAATCTACTCACTAATCTTCATGTTTAATCCTCAACTCATGATGGATAAAAGACTAGTCATGATTAGAAGATGAGATAGATTCAAATTAATTAAGAACAAAAGCTTATATTAATCAAGAATTCAACTTCCCCAAATGTGTTTTTTAGAGAAAAGAAGAGAAGTCCCAACTTTGGGATACAAGAGTATTTATATATATATGGGACTTGGAAAACATTAAAACATAAAATAAATGACTAAAATAGCCTTGGAAAAAAATTTTGACCAAAAGAAGTTCACACCTGGAAACTACTCGTCCAACTCGGGTGGTCTAGGCTGGGTGCCTCGTCGCGGTCTTCTCGTCCCGGGCGAAAGGGTCCTCTAACTCGGGTGATTCCTTCAGCTCCTCTTCTCGTCCCGTCCGAGCGGGTCCTCTACCCCAGGTGGTTCTACCCGGGTTGTTCCTTCAGATCTTTTTCTCGTCCCGGCCGAGCGGGTGATCGACCCAGGGTGGACCAACCCTGGTATGTTGATATGCCTTCAGTGAATTGATCATATCTCCTACAATATAGCTCCAAATGACTTAAAACCACTTCCATTGGAAAGCTAACTCAATTTTATTTGTCTCCACAAAATATTAGTAACAGAAGACTTTTCTAAGGCCTTCCTCCATGTTCATCTTTCACCCTCATTCGGATCGAAATCCGCCCAATCACTCCATAGCATTCTCTAACACCTAATAAGGACAATGCATGCAATATGGACACTAAAGATGCCTAATTCCTGATCTAAATGATAAAAAATGAACAAGATATGAAGGCTAAAACTATGCAAATATGCCTCATATCAACTCCTCCAAACTACTCCTTTACTTGTCCTCAAGTAATTTATTAAGATCAAAGGGAGAGAGAATGAAAATGGGAACTCAAAACCAAAGGATACACTTCTTATACTCAACACCACATCCTAGGCAAACATAACCTATAACATAATAAATCTCAATTAGTACTCTCTATCTTCTCAAGGCCTAGTTAGACTCTTTCTTTTAGACAAGTTGTAGATCACCAATCAACAATTCTCTTTAACCAACCCTCACATTCAATTAAGCATAAGCTAATAAGGTGAGTTCTTGCAAATGGAAACTTGATCTCAATCATTTGGTTTCTTAAGTGAAATGGCTAAATGAGAATAGAAGAGGGGTTTCAATACATTTCTCTTTAGTGGCTTACACTCAAGAATAGGAGCTTGATCATTATGCAATATCTATCTAAGAAAAGGAGAAACTAATGCATCTATTGCTTGTACTTATCAATCTACCCTTTTCCTAGACATCTTTAAACTCTACCGTTTTCCTTGCTGTAAATCTCAAACCAATTCATCTCCAAAATCATTAAGATCACTTTCTTATTTCACTCACCCGATGAACTCTTTCTCTTTTCTTTTCTTTTGAACCAACTAGAGACCTTTTCTTTCACTTTTTACTTAAGCCCTACTCTTATTTTTTTCTTATGTCTTCCCCAAAGTCTTTTCTAGACTCTTTTCTTTCTTTCTTTTCTTTAGTCTAGGGGCTTCTTATTTGAAGTTTCTAGAGATTTTCTCTCTCTTTTTTTTTTGATCCCTAGTGGTTTTTTTTTTTTTTGGTTCATTCTTTTCACTCATCTAACACCCCAAGACCCAAGATAAACTCTTTTGCACCACATTAAAAAACTTCCCATCCTAATTGATAGCTCTCAAGAGGTTCTATAGCTAGCCTGAGATAAGAACAACAAATATCGGCCAAAATACTCTCAAGTTTTTGCACAGGACAAGCTATCAAAAGTGACCTCACACAAGTAATATGATTTAGGTTTCAAAGAATGGTAAGGGTTTAAGGGTAAGGAGTGCCATTTGGGGTTTATAAAGAGTGGAACGAAGGAGAAGTAAAACCCAAATGTGTATGACCCATGATCAAGTATGCAAGTTCCCATACGCAAGAAATATTAAGTTCATTCAGCTTTAAGTTTATTTGGAGTTGGTTTAAAGGAGAATGTCAATCTCACAAAAGCAACAAGTTTCAAGAAGAGTTTTCAAGGCTCGAAGCATGCAAGCTTTTCAAGAGATGCTAAGGCTACTTGCTATGATCAGCTAGGGTGTAATTTTGAGTTCTAAGCATGTGTTTCCTTATTAGGTAAGCTCCCAATGCATGAATGCAATCTAAATGCTTCTCGACTCAATCCTAAAGATGCAAATGATGCAACCTGAATGCTTGTTTTTGTCTCTTTTTAGAAAATTTTCAATTTTTTTTGGATTTTTCTATGCATATATGTATGTACAATGAAATGCATGAGACTCATGACATGAAAACAAAAGAATATGAGATAATAGAATCTCCCCAAAACTTACTTCACACAGTCCCTTGTGTGAAAGTAAGCTCAAAGAAGAAGTCTATGAAAAAGAAATAGACATGAAAACTAATTATTTACAAAGTTGGAGTGTAACTTACCTTGGGGTTGTATGAAGTGTTTTGGTCATAGGGCTTTGGGCATGGCCTTTGGACATCTGAAAGGGCACCCCCAAACTTGGTCTTGGCCTTATTAAACACATACGAGCAGCACTATATACAAAGATAAATATAGGAATTCCTCCCAAGTGAACTTGTTTAAAGTCTCTTAGCTTGACTACCTTTACATACCTAGGGAGAAGGAGGATCCTTCCCACCTTCAAGGGTGATGATTAGGACGTGGGTAAGGAGCTCTTGGAGCTTGAGTGGATCAGCTTGGAGTTGAGGAGAGATAATGGCTCTGGCGCTTGAGAATGGCTTGGACCTTCCCTTGCACTTGATCTTATACTCAATGGCTTCGTAATTAAGCTTCAAAGGGTGGATAGTGAGAGTGTGCGGCATCTTGGCACGCTTTGGAGATGGAGGAACTTTCATCTTCTTCTTGGTTGAGTAGCCTCAGTGGCTTCACTCAGCTCCTCTTTGGTAGCATCTCCCAAGTGCTCTACACAATTATTCTTTGAGGATTCTTCACCAAGAACTTCTTCCTCCTTAACAACCAATGCATCTTTCAAAATTGTTCCCCAATAACCCCTATTCAGCATTGGTGACTTGATTGGATAGGAGACTTCCTTGTTGATATTGTGGAGGACCACCTTGTTGTTTGGGAAGTCAATACAATCTCCCACAGTGGCATGGAAGGGAGTGCCTTAGAGCAAGGGCATTCTCCTCTTGCTTGCCATATCAAGAACACCGAGATCAATGGGTATGGTGAAAGTTCCAATCTTCATAGGGAAGTATTTGATGAGACCAATAGGCTTTGCTGAAGAGAAATCTCCAAACATGAGGGAGGAGTTGTTTGGCTCCATGACTTTGATCCTTAAGCTCTGAACCATCTCCAGTGAGATCACATTCACAAAAGCTCCACTATCCACAAGAGCATCATCAATCTTATAATTTCCAAGGGAGCAAGGCCAGATGAATTTCCCTTGATCTTCAAGCTTCGGAAGAGACTTTGGTGGAGGTTTAGGGTCCATCAAAGAGGAAGAGATGTCAGGAAGCTTTACCACATCTTCCTTGTGAGCCAAGATGTCTTTTATGAGGATCATTTGGTCACAAGCTTCTTGCATTTTTGAGATCTTTGGAAGTTGGACTCTAACATCACTTAACACTTTTCTAAGTTTGGAGATCACCTTCTTTTGAGCTTTGGTGATAAACCTCTTTGGAAAAGGGAGATTATCATAAGGATATGTCGCAAACTCATTGGTTCCTTCAAGCACAACCTCTTTGGATCCTTCAAGCTCAACCTCTTTCAACTTCTGGACAGCTTCTTTAATAACCAATACCTCAGCCTTGTGCGCAGCTTGTTTCACAACCTCTGCCTCATCTTTCTGATCAACCTTGGCCTCAACCTTCTCCACAGCTAGGACCTTAACTCTGTCCACGACCCTTGTTTCAAACTTCTTAACAGCTTGAGCATCAACCTTCTCGACAATCTTGTTCTCACCCTGCACAAGATTAGAGCCATAAAAGAGTCTTTCAATCTCATCTACATCTCTCACATGATCATTCTTTTCAGTCTCATGGGTAGCAGCAGAGAGGAAAACATTGCAATGTTCTTTCCCTGGGTGGTGAGAGGTAGAGGTCATAGAAGAGAACTGATTCTCCAAGGCTTTGAACTTTTTGTTAAGCTCACCATAGGCTCCATCAATCTTTGTTTTGAGGTTTCTAAAATCAGTTCCAAGATGTTTCTCTCGCCTATTCTGAGCTTTCAAGATATGCTTCAACATGGCTGTAGTGGCAGCCTCTTGAGTAGGAGACGGAGATTGTTGGGGTCAAAATAGGAATGACGGAATCAATAGCCAAAACTCCCCGCAAGAATACGAAAGGAACCGTTTTATAAAACCTAAGAAGTCGTTTTATAAAACTCGAAGCCCTTTTATAAAACCCAAAGATCGTTTTATAAAACTCGAGAAGCCGTTTTATAAAACACGAAGATCGTTTTATAAAACTCGAAGATCATTTTATAAAACTCGAGAAGCCGTTTTATAAAACTCGAAGATCGTTTTATAAAACTCGAAGACCGTTTTATAAAACTCGAGGAGCCGTTTTATAAAACTCGAAGATTGTTTTATAAAACTCGAGAAGCCTTTTTATAAAACTCGAAGATCATTTTATAAAACCCGAAGACCGTTTTATAAAACTCGAGAAGCCGTTTTATAAAACTCGAAGATCGTTTTATAAACTCGAAGATCATTTTATAAAACTCGAGAAGCCGTTTTATAAAACTCGAAGATCGTTTTATAAAATCCGAGAAGCCGTTTTATAAAACTCGAAGATCGTTTTATAAAACTCGAAGACCGTTTTATAAAACTCGAGAAGCCGTTTTATAAAACTCAAAGATCGTTTCATAAAACTCAAAGATCGTTTCATAAAACTCAAATATCGTTTTATAAAACTCGAAGATTGTTTTATAAAACTCGAGAAGCCGTTTTATAAAACTCGAAGATCGTTTTATAAAACTAGAGAATCCGTTTTATAAAACTCGTAGATCATTTTATCAAACTCGAGAAATCGTTTTACAAAACCGCAAAAAACCGAAACCGCCACGAAACGCATACTAGTCATGACTAGTTCGCCTCCTGGCGAACTAAGCCAAGCTGGCTTAGTTCGCCAGCAGGCGAACTAGAGGCTCACCAACTAGTTCACCAGCAGGCAAACTAGACGGTCCCGGACTAGTTCGCTTGCTGGCGAACTAAGCCAGCATGGCTTAGTTCGCCAGCAGGCGAACTAGAGATCTCCCGGATCTCCCGCAGGCCCGATTCGAACCTTACGTCCTTCGACACAGTCACATTCTGAACCACGGCCGAAATGTCTCTCGTTTCATCTCGATCCGACTTATCAATCGAATTCTACGATAAAAACCATAAAACTCCGATTCTCGAAAAGAACTCAAAGAAATCGTATAAAACTGTAACGGTTAAGCAAGACACCGAACATTGCCCAAACTATACGATTTATCCGAGATTTTTCGATAAGATCATAAAAATGCGTTTTTAATAAAAAACGTCGAGAAAATCGTAAAAACGGCATCGGATCAGGAAACGGTTTCGTATAAAGTCGTAAAACGGTTTCTATCGTAAAACGGCCTGAAAGGTCCTAAAACACGATAAAAACCCATCTCGCGATTTTTACTAAATCAAACCCGAAGATACGATGACGTTTTGACGGTTTATTCGCATAAGGGAAATTAAAGGCAAGTTTGAAGATAAATAGAAGATTTCCGCGGAAGAAAAGGAAGGATCGACTGATATATTCGGTTTTGGGTGAAATGGAAATATTAAAACCGCCTAAGGAAGAGTATATAAGGAGGAGGCATAGGGCAGAAGCTGGGACACGATTTTCAGAGCTCTCACAACCAAAAATTAGCATTTAGGAATATTTCCGTTTTCTGTTAGCGAGCTGCGTCTCAATTAGGGTTTTTTCGTTTTAGGCTTTTCGGCCACTCTCTTTGTACCAGTTCTTACGCAGATTCGGAATAAGAACCTCTTTGCTCTCAATTTTGTTTATTCTCTTTTAAATTCTAAGTTTATCGTTTTCTTAATCTTCGTTGTGCGGTTCTGCAGATAGCCGGTTCCTCTTGAAACTTAGGGTTTTCCCAAAGTTTCTTTTTTTAAGATTTATTGACAGTAGGTGTATTTCGGTTCCCACAGTTTGGCGCTAGAAGGAGGGGGGGTCGGATCTATCTTACACCGAAGCCACGACATGTCCAACGAAGAAATGATGACTGGTAACAACCAAACTCCCAACGAACGCGATAACGTTGAAACAACACCACCACAAGATGCGTCCATGGCCAACGCTACAAATGCCAACGCCGAGACCATCGAAAAGATGATTTCTGAGTTTAACAAAAAATCGGAAGTGCAGGAAAAGCTCATTGGCTCGCTCGCGAAACGGATTTAAACCGTAACCGCGAAAACCCGAGCAATTCGCCCTCGCAGAACTACTAAGATCCGCGGAAGGAGGCTCGATTTCGGCGCTCCTACGGATCGTCCCAGAACCTAGCAGGGTAACTTACCGAAAAAGGATTCCGGAAAAGAAAACCCTGACGTGACGCCAAACGAATCGGAGAAACCTTCTACTCGCAAACAGGAGACCGAGTGTGACGACATCGAAAGGGTTAACCTGGAGACAAGTGACCAGGCCGATTCGTCAGACAAAGATGCTGATGTCCATCCTAGGAGAAGAAAAACTCGAAGTCCTCTGCCGGAGTCTTCTCCCGAACGTTCTTTTACTGGAGACGAGGGGGAACTCGACTTTGCGCGATACGAAAAAACCGCCGAGGACCGATCTCCGGTCACTCACAGAAAACGCCGACAAGGTCGGAAAACTGCTGGCAATCTGACCGAGATTCGCGATCTCCGCGAATACATCACTAAAACTGCCGCAGCGGTAAAAGCAGTGAAATCTCAGATTCATCACGCTACCAGCGCCGCACCCGAAATCGGCCAGTTATTGTACGAGTCTCGAAAAACGCCCTTCACGGCTCGCATCACCGAGATCAAACTGCCCGATCCCGGAAAACTTAAGGTGCCGACTTACGACGGGACGTCCGATTCCAAAGCACACCTACAAGCATTCTATATCACCATGGGACGAGCCAAGCTCAAGGACCACGAAAAGGACGCAGGCTACTGCCGCCTCTTCGTCGAAAACCTAGAAGGAGCAGCGCTCGAATGGTTCGCCAAACTTAGGCGAAATTCGATCGGAAGTTTCCGTCGACTAGCTTCGGAATTCCTGAAGCAATATTCGATATTCATTAACCCGGAAACCTCCGACGCCGACCTCTGGAGCTTGGTACAGAAGGAGGACGAATCTCTCTGCGATTTCATGAGTAGGTTCAAACTCGTCATGGCTAGGGTTAGCGGGATTAGCGACAAAGCCGCCATCGACGCGTTAAGGAAATCGCTCTGGTATAAATCAAAATTCCGCATGTGGATAACTCTCGAGAAACCGCGGACGGACGATCCAGGATGCGCTCCATAAGGCCAATGACTTCATAACCATCGAGGAGGAGACTAAAATCCTGTCCGAGAAGCATAAGCCGACGAAAACATCCGCGAACGATAACGCGTCCGAGCAGAAGCAGAAAAAGAGGAACTCTCGTAACGACAAATTTGTCCATCACGAGGGACATGATCTCCAAGGGGCGCATAACTACGCCATCAACTCCGGATCGGAGCAAGGGCAAACCACGGGTAACACATGGACGAGAAATTTTAATTACGATGAGAATTCTTTCTGCGACCTCCACCAAACCCGTGGGCATTCCACCGTGAACTGCAAAGTTCTCAGAGCCAGACTTGCCGCAAAATTGGTCGCGGGAGAACTCTCCGAGATATCCAGTGTCAAGGATCTCATCCGCGATTCAGATCGCCTTCCGAAGAACGACAGGAACGCGCGAGCGGAAACCCCACCTCAGGGAAACCAGTCAGGCGAAAAACGCGGGCGAAGACAAGACGAGAAGGGTAACGATGCTAACCGCCGAAAAATCAACATGATTATCGATGAATCGCAATATTACAACGACACCGTCTCGTCTATCAAATCCTACCAACGCAAAGCCGAAACCGGCTCGGGTTGGAAGGTGCCGACGGATGACTCTCCGAAAGGGGTGATCTCATTCGACGACGCTGAAACCGGCGGAATCGACCAACCTCACGCCGATCTTCTTGTCATCGACTTAGTGATAAGCGATTTAGAAGTTGCTCGGATCTTGGTCGATACCGGAAGTACTGTCAACGAGATCTTCCGCAACACGCTAGCACGCATGGGAATCGACCTCTCGGAAGTCGAGCCAATTCCAAAACCGTTGACCATTTTCTCTGGCAAGACGTCGATGACCCTGGGATCAATCCGACTACTGGTTTCCGCAAAAGAAGTGACGAAAATCGTTAACTTCGCGGTAGTCGATTTCCCGGCTATCTACAACGTGATCATGGGAACGCCTTGGATAAATTCCATGAAGGCGGTTCTGTCAACATATCACTTAGGCATCAAATTCCCAACACCCATGGGAGTCGCAGCAATTTGGGGATGCCAAAGACAATCGCGATCCTGCTTCCTGGCCGAACATAAGCTGAGGCAATTGGCGGTAGAAATCGTGAAACCAAAACGGGCAAAGGTCACGCTGCCGCCCACAGAGAACAATCCAAAGCAAGCAACGGTCGAGAAACCAGAAGTTCCCGCACCCATCGCTTCCACCCGACCGGAGGAGACAATCCCGGACAAAGACATCGATCCCGCAACTGAAGCGATCGAGAAGTCTGCGATAACCGAGTAAGCACACTCGCGCAAACAATCAGAACTACGAGATGTCTTGATTTCCGAAAGGAATACGTAGGCAGCTCGCCTAAAGACGAGTTCAGCTATCCCCCCTTCCAAAATGGGGGGGGGGAGTTGGTGAGTATACAAGTATCCGTATACTCCCAAATTTTTTTTTTTTAAAAAATTTCGCTTTCTAATCGAAAAATTTTCGAAATTTTTAATAAAAACAAAGTTAGAATATCTCCGCTACTATCAAAAACGCAAACATCCGGAAAATCGCTTCCGCAGTAAGAACTATTTAATCATTTTTATAAAACTTGCATATCAAAATATTTTCGGAAAGAACTGGCGAGACGTCGCCTAAACTCTCAAGAAAAATATTTCCCCAAGTCCGTCCGCGACTCTAAAACACACAAACGCTCGGCGATTGGCCCCGTCGAGCACGCTAGCCGTCCTAAATAGACGCACCGACCTATCGGTCCGCATACATCCGACTAGTTTAAAATAGCGCGCTATAAAAGAAATCCAAATTTTTGGTCAGCACTTCCGGGCAACTTAGAAATTGTTCCTGGTGAGATTCTCGATTCCAACCATACGAATCGTATAAGCCGAGAACCTATCGCGGATTCTAAATCGGTATGGAGTCGTATAAAGTCGTAAAACGGGTTTTATCGTAAAACGGTCAGAAAGGTCCTAAAACATGATAAAAACCCATCTCGCGATATTAACGAAATCAAACCCGAAGATACGATGACTTTTTGACGGTTTATTCGCAGAAGGAAATAAAAGGCAAGTTTGAAGATAAATAGAAGATTTCCGCGGAAGAAAAGGAATGATCGACGGAAATGGAAAATTCCCGATATATTCGGTTGCGGGCGAAATGGAAAGATTAAAACCGCCTAAGGAGGAGTATATAAGGAGGAGGCATAGGGCAGAAGCTGGGACACGATTTTCAGAGCTCTCACCACCAAAAAATAGCATTTAGGAATATTTCCATTTTCTGTTAGCGAGCTGCGTCTCAATTAGGGTTTTTCGTTCTTAGGCTTTTCGGCCACTCTCTTTGTACCAGTTCTTACGCAGATTCGAAATAAGAACCTCTTTGCTCTCAATTTCGTTTATTCTCTTTTAAATTCTAAGTTTATCATTTTCTTAATCTTCGTTGTGCGGTTCTACAGATAGCCGGTTCCTCTGGAAACTTAGGGTTTTCCCGAAGTTTCCGTTTTTACGATTTATTGACAGTAGGTGGATTTCGGTTCCCACAGAGATGGCGCAGCTTGGCTTGGTGTAGATTGGTTTCTCGGTAGCCACCTTGTTGACTGTTGTAGTGAGGTATTTGATAGTAGTGGTTTTGGTAGTGGAAGTTTGGTTATTTCCTATACCAATAGCCATTTGCATTGATGAAACACACCTCATGTTGCCCCTCAACACCCTCAACAAGATTCACCTCATGAGTATCTTCTTTAGCACCCACAAGGTTCGCGTTCTCTTGTTTGGCGGGAAATGGAAGAAGCAATTCAAGCTTTTCAAATCCATTCTTGATTTTCTAGTCTCTCCACCATCCTCTGTATTGCTTCTAGTAAACTCATCATTCTATATATGGAGTCACTCTTAGCCATATTCTCCACCAGCTCCAAACCTTCTGCTTCAGCCCTTCCCAAGAAGAAACCATTGCTAGCAGTGTCAAGTTAGCTTCCATACTTTGGAAAGAATCCTCTGTAGAATGTACTTAGAAAGCTATCCATACTAAAATCACGATGAGGCCACTGAGTTATGAAGCCATTAAACCACTCCTAAGCTTCACCAAAGCTTTCAAGATTCCTTTGAAGGAAACCAGATATCTCATTCTTGAGCTTGGCTGTCCTTGAAGTAGAGAGGAACTTGGTGAGGAATCCTTCTTGCATTCATCCCAGTGGTGATAGAATCTCTTGAAAGACTCTTTTCCCATGTGTGGGCTTTGTCTCCCAAAGAGAATGGGAACAATCTCAGCTTGAAAGCATCTTCGGAAACACTATTGATCTTTTTTGTCCCACATAGCTTATCAAAGCTATCAAGGTTGTCTAGAGGATCTTCCAACGCAAGACCATGATACTTGTTGCTCTAGATCATGTTGATAAGGCTTGACTTGATCTCATAGTTGGTGTTCTGAACAGCTGGAGTTCTAATACCCATCCTACTCCCATGGATGTGAGGCTCATTGTAAGCACCAATACTCCTTGTTTGGCGCTGGTTTTGGTTTGGTCTAAGATTGGCAGCTCATTGACCAATACCTTCTTGAGGAAGGACAACCTCATCTTGAGGCTTGTTGTTGTTTCTCTCCATCTCTAGCCTCAACTCTTCCAAGCAGGCTACTATCTCTTCTTCTCTTCTCCTTCTTAGTAAATCTCTCTCTAGAATTTGTATCTCTTGAACTTCAGGTAAGAGGTTTGCATCTCCTCTACTCCTCAGGTTATACACCTATCAATCAACCAACCAAGAGAGACAAAGAAGAAGAGTTCAGTAACTAAAGCAAGTAAATCAAATTTAGTCTCAAGCAATGAGTAAATCCCAATGTCAATAAACAACTCAGAAATGGCAACGATGCCAAATTTGATAAGGGTTTTTAAGCCTTAGAGCAAATCAATGTAGTATTTTAGATGTAAATCCAATCCTGAGTGCTTATGAACAAAGAAAATGCAAGACATTTCTAAATCTAAATGCAATCAAAGGGGTTTGTTTTATAGGTAACAACATAACTAGCAATGTAAGTAAACAAGAATAATTAAGCTTTGGTATCAATGAGATAAAAGAGCATATGGGTAAGGGTATTTACTTTGGATGATCAAGTTACTCTCTAGGGTGAGGGTTCAAACAATCAATCATATCCTATAGCACTAGAAACAATCCTAAGCTAGCTAGTCCTTTGTCAAGTCAAAAGCTCCTTTGCTATCAATCTCTAAACATCAAGTGTCATTGGTCTAAATCAATCAAGCAAGCATTGAGAACAGTTTAATAACCATCTAAGCATCCCTAACATCAAGTGTCATTGGTTAAGCAAGCAACAAACATTATTACTTTGGTTCAGGCATTTCATCATACACCTTGTGGGCAGTAAATGCCTAATGATCTAGAATAGAAGGGTTATCTCTAATCTAGAATTGGGATCAAGTAATAAGAATATGAATAGAAGGATCCAACACTAATCACCCTAGATCATAACTTAATCAACCTAATCACCTTAACCCATAATCTCAAAAGAACATCTACTCACTAATCTTCATGTTTAATCCTAAACCCAAATGTGTTTTTTTAGAGAAAAGAAGATAAGTCCAACCTTTGGGATATAAGAGTATTTATATGGGGCTTGGAAACCCTTAAAACATAAAATAAATGACTAAAATAGCACTAGAAAAACATAAATTACGAGCAAAAGAAGTTCACACCCGGGAAGGTACTCGTCCGACCCGGGTGGTCCGGGCCGGGTGCCTTGTCGCGGTCTTCTCGTATCGGCCGAGGGGGATCTAACACAGGTGGGTCTACCCGGTTGGTTCCTTCAGCTCCTCTTCTCGTCCCGGCCGAGCGGGTGGTAGACCCCGGGTGGTAGACCCCGGGTGGACTAACCCGCTGATATGCTTTCAGTGAATCAATCATAACTCCTCCAATATAGCTCCAAATGACTTAAAACCACTTCCACTTGAAAGTTCACTCAATTTGATGCGCCTCCACAAAGTATTAACAACAAAAGATTTTTACAAGGCCTCCGTCCATTTTCATCTTTCACCCCATTTGGATCACAATGCTCCCAATCACTCCATAGCATTCTCCAACACCTAATAAGGACATTCCATGCAATATGGGCACTAATGATTCCTAATTCCTGATCTAAATTATAAAAAATGAACACGATAAGAAGGCTAAAACTATGCAAATATGCCTCATATCAACAAGCAAAAGGGTAAGTTTGGGGGAGTTTGATATGCCATGATTTTAACCTGCTTTTAGTCATGGTATATTTTTGTATTTACTACTATTTATTATATTATAGAAGCTTTTAAGCATATTTATAGGTTCACGAGTATTTTAGAAGGAAGTGGTGATTTTGGAGCATTTAGAGAGAATTTGAGAAATCACTCGAGTTGGAATCGACCAACACAATTGAGGTTGACATGGAGTGACTCACGTCGATCGACATGCACCTAGCATGATCGACCGACGCCGAAGAGGCGGAAACCAACTTGCGCGACAAGCCAACTAGAATCCCAAACATCATCAAATGACAATTTTACCCCTGATGAGTTTTGACCTAAGTTTATATACTTTGCCAAAGTGTTAGAGGGTGAGAGAGCTTTTTTGTATTCTTTTCACAGAAAAGGGTTTTAGGATATAGTTTGGGAGATAAGATTAACATAGAGATTTGTGACTGGAACTCCCTTGTTTTCTATCTATTTAATACTATGTAGTTTTATTACTTTGCTTGTGTTATGAATTGCTTAGCCATGTCTGAGTAATTCACTCGTTAGAATTAGGGTTTAAATACGTTAGTGGGATTAGCCCCAACTATAGGATCGCTTGTTGTGGTATTCATTAATAGGATGTTCTTAATGCTTATGTTCTAGACTTGCTAACTAGAAACCTAAATCTAGGATTGTTAGGTTGTTTAATCATCCTTGAATAACTCTGATAGTCTTGAGTACATCCTGATTAAGCTAGGATCTTACTAGTTATAGAGCGAATGTTTGATCTAGGGATCCATAGTGAGTGTTTGCTAACTCGCGTGTAACGCTTGGCTAGCCGCATCGATCGATATGCCAAAATGGAAATTAATCGACGTCGAGTAAAGTGAATTGGTCGATATTCCTATAGAATAATCGATCGGCACTTATCATTGATCGGACATTCTTGTCTTGGTCAACAACATTTTAGTCAATAGACTTATTTATTAAATGAGATTTTAGTAAATCTGTTGTTAAGATAGTTAATGTTCCTTAATACGATGCAAACAACTAGATAGCACCTATAAGATTGTAATCTCTAACACTTGAATAAAAATTTAAAGTCTACCACCTTTCCATTTTTGTTCGAAACCCTCACTCCATTTTTGTCGAGTAATTGTCTTGCTCAATTAAAATATTTTCTATTTAATGTTTACTTGTTTATTGTGCTTTACTATTTATATTCACCTAGTTTTATTCCTTGATTAGATTTAATAGGTTTCATAGCTCTTTGTGGATTTGATCTCTAAGTACTGCAATAGATCTCTTATTTGAAAGAGTAAGTTGCTCCTTAGAGTAATTTGAGCATGTATCACAACTTCCTCAACAGTCGGTGGAGATCAAACCAATCTGGCCGCTGATATCATTCCTTACTCTCCACACTTTTCTTATGCTTATCTCTTCCTTACTCTTATGATTTTCTTCACTCTCCCAAAAAAATTTAATACATTTTTGATAGTTTACATAGAGGTTTAAGAAAATACTAAGTGTTGGTGGACTTGGTTCTTCTTTGGTTTGTCCATTTGATTAACTTCTCTTAAGGGACGAGTTGGGCTCTAGGCCGTGATAGTAAACAACCTTATATAAGGTCAAGATCAAATCAATAAAATAATCGTACATCTTTTCCTTTTCTTATACAGTAGAATTCCATAAATTAATAAACATGGTAAGTTAATTAAAAAACATCATAAAGTTTAAGTCTTTGGTTGGTCCATTTGATTAACTTCTCTTAAGGGACGAGTTGGGCTCTAGGCCATGATAGTAAACAACCGTATACAAGATCTAGCTCTAATCAATAAAGTAATCGTACATCCTTTTCTTTTTAAACAGTAGACGAGTTTGGTGTATCAAGATGACGACGAGAATTCCACTCTCTCCAAATCCAGTACATCGAAGCTTGGAAAGCCATTTTCACTAGCTCGCCATCCACCATGGAGAGTCAGTTGCACTTTAATTCCCCAAGAGTCCTAGACCAGTCTGGATTTATACGAGATTTGAGCAGCAAACATCATGTTTATGAGTCTTTGGTAGGTTGAACCAGAGTTCTTCAGGCCGAAAGGCATGACGTTATAGTAATAAATGTCCTTGGAAGTTATGAAGGAGGTTTTCTCTTGATCCTCCGGATGCTTAAGGATTTGATTATAGCCGAAGAAGGAATCCATGAAGCACATGATTTGGTGGCCCGTGGTAACGTTGACTAGCTTATCGATATGAAGCAGGGGAAAAGGATCCTTGGGGAATGAATTTTTGAGTTCTGTGAAGTCGATGCAGATCCTCCATTTCTAATTATTCTTTTTCACCACAGCCTATGATGTAAGAGATCCTGATGGTAACTGCTTGAGTCAATGTACAGCCTCTCCAGCAAGTTAGAACTTGAATAGCTTACACAATAAGTAGTCCTCCGGGACTATTTTAACTCTGATAGCAGCAATGAGATCCTCGAACTTCTCAAGATGGTCCATAGGATGCTCATATGGCGTCCCATAGTAGGGTACCTGTGCCACAAGCGTGTAGTACTGAGGTTTCAACTCGAAATTCTCCCTCTGGACGTTTGGGAGACGAATAGCTGACCTATTGGCGTAGTACTGATCTGGACGGTTGTAGTCTGCCAAGGTCTTAGGTCGACTCTCTTCCTCAGGTTCAAGGATAATGTTACCCTGAGTATCCAGTCTCTTACCTATTGCATTACGCAGATGAACCTCCTGGTCATACAGGTCTCCATTCAAGTGCGCGGTTAGAATCAAAGGCGCAACCATGTCTTGCAGCTGATGATCGATCGATGTACGAAGATCGGTGTCGGTCGATTTCAAGTGATCAGAATCGGTCGACGAAGAGTGGTCTGTGTCTTTGCAAATTGAACGTTCCAAACTAGCCGGATTTTCTGAAAACAAAAGTTGTTTTTCCTTGTTGCTTCTGGTTATGCTATGCATGCATCTGAAAAGAAATCAAGAAACAGAAAAATAAAAATTTATCAGAAGATGACAAAGAAAAAAAAATAAAAAATAAAAAGATAAACTTAGAATTGAAAAACTAAATCTAAAGACTATCTAAGCTCCCCTGCAATGGCGCCAAATTTGATATCACTCAAATTACCCTAAGGAGTGAATTACTCTCTCAAATAAGAGGTTCAGCTGTATTAATTAGGGATCGAATCCACAAGGAGCTAAGGAATCTAATAAATCTAGTTGAATGCAACTCTAGGTGAAGGTATAAATAGTAAAAACAATAAATAAGCAATAAGAAAATATTCCAATTAAGCACGACAATTACTTAATCGAAATTAGAAATTTAGACTTTTAAAACAAATATGGAAAAGATGCCAGACTTAGGGTTTTATTCAGGTTTTCAGGATTATAATTCTGTAGGATGCTATCTAGTTGCTTGCGAGATACTATAGAGTAATAACTATTCTGTTGAACTATAAGTCTAATGACCAGATGGCCGCAATTAACAGTGTCGATCGATTATCTATGGGAAAATCGACTGATACACTAACTCATCATTGACCGATTTCTGATAGGAAGATGGATCGATGACTCAGGTCAAGCAATACACACGAGTTAACTCACTAAAGATTTCTAAATAAAATTATGAAATTATATTTCGAATAAATTCTAGATTGATAAAGGTGTGTTCAGGATATCTAGAATCACTTAAATGTCTCTAATCTAACCTAAATAATCAAAGATTCAATGTTTCTAGTTAGCTACTCTAAAACCATGAGCAATTAAAATAATCCTATCAATTAGTATCACACCCAGCAATCCTATAGTTGGGGCTAATCCTTCTAACTTATTTAAACCCTAGATCTAACAAGTACACTACTCAGGCATAGCCAAGCAATTCATAACACAAGTAAATAAATTAAACTGTATATTATAAATAAATCGATAAGTAGAAAACACTGGAGTTCCAGTCTCAAATTTCTCTGAAGATCTTTTCTCCAAACTAAAAACCCTAAAAATTTTGTTGTGAAAAGGAATACAAAGTCTCTCTCAAAAACTCCTCTCTTTTGCCTTTAACAATTTGGCAAAATATATAATATTAGGTTAAAACTCGTCGGGGGTAAAATAATTATTTGGTGATGATTGGACTTCAAGTAAACTTATCTCTCGAATTGGCTTATGGGTCTTGATAATCAATCGATCATGCAGGATGCATGTTGATCAATCCGGGTCTCTCTGTGTCGACCTCGTGATCGAGTCTAAATCGAGCGCTTCTTCCAGTTCTCTCTAAAATGCTCCAAAAACATCACTTTCTTCCAAAATACTTCTGATCTGATAGATATGCTTAAAAGCTTCTATAGTATAGTAAATAGTAATAAAACACTAATAAACCATGACTAAAAACATGTCAAAATTATGGTATATCAATGTTGTAGGAAGACGTGCAATCGACAACGAAAAACTTGGTCTCCTCGTTTATCCCTTCAGGATATATTGGGAGTACAACTTCTCCAAGGGTATTCTTCACCTCTCCACTGAAGCCTATGAGTGGAGTGACCTTCCTCGTTAATTCTTTTTTTTTCCAAATCCAGGTCTGTTGGGGAAAAATATTCCATGAAGACATTTCTCCAGCTTTCGGCTTCCACGTTCCGGACCCTGCTCCAGATTCCTGCCTCTGCTCCAGGTTCCTGCCCCTGCTTCTAGGTTCCGGGTCAGATAATTCCTCCTGCCTCTGAGCAAAAATAAAAAAAAATTTGTGATAGATGTAAACATTCACATTTATCATAATATGGTCGAATATCCTTAAATCCAAGAGAAGAAAGAGGAAGTATTCCAAGACATATGGCCGCATTTAAGAAAATTGGAAATATTCTACTATCTAAGGATATAATGAATATTTCCAAATTCTATGAGGGTGGCAAGACCTTTACAATAAATATAATTTTATTTAACCTAAAAGAAGAGAGGAAAACATCCATCTTGAGAGCTCAACAATTCTACAGCCGCCAAGGAAATTTCTCATATCTAGAAGACCTTCTTCTTTGCTACGCTTATGATGGCTGATCCTGGTGACTACTATTAGCCATATGAAGTTCTATACTCATCGCTGCATGTCCACAATAGAGGAAGACGTCCACCTATAGAATACATAAACTCTATAGCCAATTCAACGGCCTCTAAGGCAAGAATTGACCTAGAAGATCGTTCTCATTGTCATGCTCAACAACCGGTGAATCCTTGTGATTATTGTCGACGATGTGAATATATATACACACTGCAGCACATCTGCAACCCCACTTACTAGGTCAGGCCATGATCTCCAGCTCATCAGTAGAAACATATGATGTTAACAGAAGCGTACCGGCACTCCATGTTCACGATAGCATCTAACGATCTACAATCTGTTCCGGCCATGTGCCCTTTATAATCGACAGCTCCTAGTAACTATGTATCCATGTGCTCCCAAGGCTTTCTTCTACAAGGCTACGTGCTGTTAGGGTCAAAATCTGTACGACGGAATTAATAGCCAAAACCTTCCACAAAAAATAATAAATAAAAATACGTATTATAAAACTCGATTTTTTTCTAAAACCCGAGAATTCGTTTTATTAAACCCGAGAAGTCGTTTTATAAAACTCGATAAGTCATTTTATAAAACTCGATAAGTCGTTTTATAAAACTCGAGAAGTCGTTTTATAAAATTAAAGGAAATTTCCAAAGAAAGGAAATCCGCTGAAAACTTTGAAATCCTTATCTCGGAAGAACAAAACAAACGCCAATTACACGATCGTCCGAGTCAAGCACAAAACCGCGAAAAACCGCATCCGCCGTAAACCGCGAGCTGGTTCAGTTTGGTTCGCCGTATGTCAAGCTGACCATCCCGAGCCTCGATCTCCCACGTCCTCGATTAAAGGCATACATCCTTCGAAACGATCATGTTCAGAACCACGGTCGAAATGTCTCTCGTTTCGTCTCAATCCGTCATATCGTTCAAGTTTTACGATAAAAACCGTAAAGTCTTGTTTTCTCGAAAGAACTTGAGGAAATCGTATAAAACGAAAACGGTTAAACGAAACACCAAACATTGCCTAAACTATATGATTTACTCGAGATTTTTCGTGAGAAATCGTAAAAAACGCGTTTTTAATAAAACATCAAGTAAATCGTAGAAAATGGCAACGATTAACCAAAACATCGAAGATTGCCAAACGTCGCGATTAACTCGAGAAACTTATTTAAAAACGGCATCGCATCAGGAAACGAACTCATATAAAATAGTAAAACGATTTTATCGCAAAACGGCTCGAAAAGTCCTAAAACGCGATAAAGGCCTATCTTGCAACTTTAATGAAGTCTAGCCCAAAGATACGACGACGTTTAGACGATTTACTCGCAGAAAGAAGATAAATGTCAAATTTGAAGATAAATGTCCAGTTTGAGGATAAATAGAAGATTTCCGTGGAAAAAAGGAAAGATAAACACAAATGGAAGATTCTTGATAAACTCGAATCTGGGCGAAATGGAAGGACCAAACCGCCAAGGAAGGTAGTATATAAGCAAGAGGCACAGGACAGAAGCAGAGAACGAGTTTTCAGAGCTTTTACCACCAAACTTAGCATTTAGGCATCTTTCCGTTTTTGTTATCGAGCTGCGTCTCAACTAGGGTTTAGTCTTAGATCACTAGGGTTAGGAATATCGCCGACGGCTCAAGCAGCTAAGGCTACTCTTGTTGTAACCGTTCTTACGCAAATTCAAAATAAGATCCTTCTTGCTCTCAATCTCGTTTATTCATACTTTTATTTCGTATTCATCGTTGTCTTAATTGTTCTTGTGCGGTTCCGCAGATAGGCGGGTCCTCTGGGAAATTAGGGCTTACTCTAAATTCCCTTATTTTCGATATCTTGACAGTAGGTGAATTTTGGTTCCCACAGTTTGGCGCTAGAAGGGGATGCCTTCCTCCTTGGAAAAATCTCCTACTCCCTTATTTTTGATATCTTCCTATGGATCGCCCTAGAACTGACCAGGGAAATCAGACGGAGAAAGACTCCGAAAAGATAACCCTGATGCGACACTGAACGAACCGGACAAATCTCCTACTCGCAGACAAAAGACCGAGGAGGACGGTGTTGAAAGAGTTAATCTGGAAACAAGCGACCAAGCCAACTCGTCAGACGAGGACGCGGACGTCAATCCTAGGAGAAGGAAAACTCGCAGCCCTCTGCCGGAGTCTTCTCCCGAGCGCTCTCTTACTGGAGACGAGGAGGAGCTCTACTTTCCGCAACTCGCAAAAACAGCTGAGGAACGGTCTCAAGTTACTCACAGCAAACGCCGACGAGGTCGGAAAACTGCTGGCGACTTAACTGAGATCCGTAATCTTCGCGAATACATTACTAAAACGGCCGCAGCGGTGAAAGCGGTGAAATCTCAAATTCACCAGGCTACCAGCACCGCGCCTGAAATTGATCGGTTGCTATACGAATCTCGGAAAACGCCTTTTATGGCCCGCATCCCCGAGTTCAAGCTACCCGATCCAGGAAGCTCAATGTACCGACTTAGGACGGGACGGCTGATCCCAAAGCGCACCTACAGGCCTTTCGGATTACCATGGGACGAGCCAAGATCAAGGATCACGAAAAAGACTCAGGCTATTGCCGTCTTTTCGTCGAAAACCTAGAAGGAGCAGCGCTCGAATGGTTCGCCAAACTTAGGCGAAACTCAATAGAGAGTTTTCGCCAGCTTTCTTCCGAATTCCTGAAGCAGTACTCGATGTTTATAAATCGAGAAACTTCTGACGGTGGTCTCTAGAGTTTGTCGCAGAAGGAAGACGAATCCGTTCGCAACTTCATGAGCAGATTCAAACTCGTCATGGCTAGGGTTAGCGGGATCAGCGACAAAGCCGCCATCGACGCGCTCAGCAAATCGCTCTGGTTCAAGTCGAAATTTCGAAAGTGGATAGCTCTCAAAAAACCGCGGACGATCCAGGACGCGCTCCCCATAGCTATCGATTACATAACCATCGAAGAGGAGACTAAAATCATGTCCGAAAAGCATAAGCCGACGAAAGCATCCATAAAAGATATCGCGTCCGAGAAAAAGCTGAAAAAGAAAAACTCTCGTAACGACAAATTCCTCCATCACTAGGGGCAGGATCTCCAAGGGGCGCACAACTACGCTGTTACCTCCGGATCGGAACAAGGGCGACTACGGGGAACATGTGGTCAAGGAATCCGAACTATGACGAGAATTCCTTCTGCGATCTCCACCAATCCCGTGGGCACTCTACTGTGAACTGAAAAGTTCTCGGCGCCAGGCTTGCCGCAATTAGAATCGCCCTCCGAAAAACGACAGGAACTCGCAAGCGGAAACTCCGCCTCAAGGAAACCAGTCGTGCGAAAAACGCGGACGAAGACAAGATGAGAAAGGTAACGACGCTAACCGCCGAAAAATCAATATGATTATTGGTGAATCGCAATAGTACAACGACACCGTCTCGTCTATCAAATCTTACCAACGGAAAGCCGAAACCGGCTCGAGTTGGAAGGTATCGTCGGATAACACTCCAAAGGGGGTGATCTCTTTCGACGATGCAGAAACCGGCGGAATCAATCAACCACACGCCGATCCCCTAGTCATTGACTTAGTGATAAGCGATCTAGAAGTCGCTCGAATCCTGGTCGATACTGGGAGCATCACCAACATAATCTTGCGCAACACATTGGTACGCATGGGAATCAATCTCTCGGAAGTCGAGCCGATACCAAAACCGTTAACCAGTTTCTTCGGCGAGACATCCATGACCCTAGGATCGATCCGACTACCGGTCGCAGCCAAATAAGAGACGAAAATAATCAACTTTGCGGTCGTCAATTTCCCAGCCATCAATAACGTGATCATGGGCACACCCTGGATAAATTCCATGAAGGTGGTTCTGTCGACTTATCACTTAGGCATCAAGTTCCCGACCCCACAGGAGTCGCAGCAATCTGGGGATGCCAAAAAAAAATCGCGATATTTCTTCTTAGCCGAACATAAGCTGAGGCAATTGGCGGTCGCAATCGTGAAACCAAAACGGGTGAAGTACACATCACCGCCCGCGGAGAACGATCCAAAACCACCAACAGTCGAGAAGCAACAAGTTTCCGCACCCATCGCTTCTACCCAACCGGAGGAGATAAACCCGGACCAAGACATCGATCTAGCGACTAAAGTGATCGAAGAGTCTGCGATAGCCGAGTAAGCATACTCGCACCAACAATCAGAACTACGAGATGGCTTGATTTCTGAAAGGAATACGTAGGCAGCTCGTCTAAAGACGAGTTCAGCTATCCGCCTTTCCAAAATGGGGGGGGGAGTGGGTGCGTATACGAGTATTCGTATACTCCTGGATTTTAAAACATTCGCTTTGTAATCAAAATTTCCGAAACTTTTTAATAAAGGAAAAGTTAGGATATTATAAAATCTCCGCTACTATCAAAAACGCAAAAACAATTTCCAAACATCCGGCAATTACTTCCGAAGTAACAACTACCTTAATTGTTTCTACAAAACTTGTACACCAAAATATTTTCGGAAAGAACCGGCGAAACATCCCCTAAAGTCTTAAGAAAAATATTTCACAAAAGTCCATCCGCGACTATAAAAACACAAACACTCGGCGATTGGCCCCGTCGAGTACGCTAGCCGTCCTAAACAAACGCACCGGCCCATTGGTCCGCATACATCCGACTAGGATAAAATAGCACGCTATAAAAGAAATCCAAATTTTTGGTCAGCACTTCTGGGAAACTTAAAAATTGTTCCCGGTGAGATGCTCGGTTCCAACCAGATGAATCGTATAAGCCGAGAACCTATCGCGGGTTCTAAATCGGTATGGAATGAGGTTATAATCGCAGCAGGCAAAATGAAAGCCGACTAGTCATCGCACAGCCTCAATCCGAAAGTAAACCTAGGTCTTGCCCTAAACCCAGCACACTGGTCTCTAACGTCTCAAGGCATGAATCAAGATCCTAAACGCATTTCTCTTCGCCCACATCTAAACACTCGCAAAAATCGAAACACTCCGAGTAAACGAATCAGACGATCTACACCGAGAGTTAGATGCGAGATGATAACTCGTATTCTTTCCTCTACAACTAAAAGAAAACACAGATTTCATACTTAGAAAATATTTTTAAAAGGTTTCATTCAAATACACGCCGCCTAGCGGCAGGGATTCAAAGCCACCAACGGCCAGTCCCGGAAAAACAACAACATTATCATAAAACAATAACATCATACATCAAAATAATCAAATACGGACGCCGAGCTCTGGCCAACATTAGTACCACACCACGGTTGATCGACTTCACTCCTCGTGTCCGGAATCTCAGGCCCGACTTCAACTGAATCCGGTGACACCACGATGGGGTTCCACTGATCCCACATGCGCGCCCTAAGATCAAATAGTTCAGGCTGCATATCTCTCCTCTAATCCAAACGCTTCATCTGCACGGGATACTCTTTGGCATACGAGTAACCATCGTTCTGAGTAAGAGACAACCCATGAACAACACCTCGACACTCTAGGTAATTGTCGTTGGCTCGTTGAGCAACCTCAGCATTCGAGTCACCGTACGGAGAGCTAGGTTGCATCGAGCTAGGTAACCATACGAGCTAGTCACATCACGTATAGCTCGCCGTACGGCGAGCTAGTCGCTTCACGGATAGCTCGCCGTACGGCGAGCTGAACCGATCCGGTTCGGCTCGTCGTACGCCGAGCTGATTTTCCCGAGCCTCGATCTCCCACATCCTCAATTCAATGCATACGTCATTCGGCTCGATCATGTTCCGAACCACGGTCGAAATGTCTCTTGTTTCGTCTCGATCCGTCCTATCGTTCGAGTTTTATGATAAAAATCGTAAAGTCTTGTTTTCTCGAAAGAACTCGAGGAAATCTTATAAAACGGCAATGGTTAAACGAAACACCAAACATTGCCTAAACCATACAATTTATTCGCGTTTTTTCGTGAGAAATCGTAAAAAAAACGTGTTTTTAATAAAACGTCGAGTGAATCGTAGAAAATGACAACGATTGACCGAGACATCAAACATTGCAAAACTTTACGATCAACTCGAGAAACTTATTTTAAAACGGCATCGAATCAGGAAACGATCTCGTATAAGTCGTAAAACGGTTTTGTCGCAAAACGGTCCGGAAAGTCCTAGAACTCGATTAAAGCCTATCTTGCGACTTTAACAAAATCTAACTCGAAGATACGACGATGTTTTAACGATTTACTCGCAGAAAGAAGATAAATGTCAAATTTGAAGATAAATGTCAAGTTTGAGGATAAATAGAAGATTTCCACGACAAAAAAGGAAAGATAAAGATAAATGGAAGATTCTCGATAAACTTGGATCTGGGAGAAATGGAAGGACCAAACCGCCAAGGATTGGAGTATATAAGCAAGAGGCATAGGACAGAAGCAGAGGATGAATTTCAGAGCTCTCATCTAAGACTTTTACATCTTTTCTAGACTTAGAATTTTCCGCACTTAGAAACCTATGCTCTATTTTCGACAAGTTCGGTTTCTATGACTGGCATTCAATTACTAGACGAACTCGACCAGGCAGTTCGATCTCTTGTTCAGCTCTATCAACTGAAATACGTTGGACTTGGTCCTCGAAAGGGGTACGTAGGCAGCCTTTCATAAGGTTCAGTCCGAAATCGATCAAACTCTCTTTTTCTTATCTTTTTTCATCTTTTGTTATCGAGCTGCGACTAGACTAGGTTTAGGGTCTTATGTTGATAACTCGCTGATGGCCCCTGTGGCCAAAGCCTTTGTAATCTCTTGTAAAGATCGCAATGCTCTTACGCGAATTCGAAATAAAATCGACTTTCTTTATAAATTCGTTTTATCATGTTTTTCATATTTTCCGCATTTATTTGGTTACTTGTCGTTGGCTTCTGCAGAGATCCGGGTCCTCTTGAAAATTAGGGTTTTCTTAAGTTTCCTTACTTTACCGAAATCGACAGTGTGAATTTCGGTTCCCACAGTTTGGTGCTAGAAGGAGGGAGGGTCAGATTACTCTTACTCATAGCCGCAAAACGCTTGATCAAAACGATGTTTTAAAATATGAAAGACAAAGTCGCAGATCGCAAAAACGCTGGTAAAACAACTCCAGCAGCGACTGCTCCTATAGCCAACGCTCACGCAAACGCAGTACTTAAAAAAATCGAAAACCTAATCGCGACTCCTTGCCACGGGAAGAGCAACAAAACAAGCTTACAATTTCTATCTCAGATCACTAAGGGCAACGATAAAATATATCAAAACCCCATAGTGTTTTCGTTATTTCCGAGATGGACAAAATTCATGGGTTGAGCAAAAGACGTTTTCCGAGAACTTTTCGGAAATATAAAACTTGCTCTCCTAGAAACTGCGGAAAAAACGCTAGGCTGTTTGCGGAAAAAGCCCTAGGCTGTTCGCGGAAAAAGCCCTAGGCTGTTCGCGGAAAAATCCTTAGGTTACTCGCGGAAAAAACCCTAGGTTATTCGCGGCAAAACCCTAGGCTGTTCAGGGAAAAATCCTAAGTTGCTCGTGGAAGAACCCTAGGTTGGTTACTCACGGGAAAAACCCTAAGCTAGTCCCAAAATTAAGCGATACTAGCCGGCTTGAAAAGACGGTGAGTTGGCCAAGCAACCCAGCTTGCTATCTTTGCGAGCTGACCGGCCTTCCACCTCGCCCGCGAGGCACTGACTTTGCCCCAAGGCTTCTTACCGTCAAGCTCCCCATACGGCGACCTGACCAAGCTAAACCAGCTCGCCGTACGGCGAGCTGAACCGTTCAAGACTAGCTCGCCGTACATCGAGCTGACTAGCTCGCCGTACGGCGAACTGACCAGCCTTTAACGTCGCCCTTGAGGCGCTGACTTTGCCCAAGGGTTCTTACCATCCAGCTTGCCACACGGTGAGCTGAGAGGGTTCATCCGGCTCGCCCTACGTTGAGCTAAACCAATCCTCGAGTTTCTATCTCGAGTCTTGATTGTGCTGATTCTCGTTTCGTCTCACTCGGAATCTCCATCGAGATTTTACGATAAAATCCGCAAAGACTTGTTTCTTCATATAAGTTCGAATCAATCGTCTAAACGGCAACGGTCGACTTAACACCAAAGTTTCCTAAACTAGACGAGAGATCTGAACTCTCTAAACGCAATCCGATATTATGAAACTCTGCCATGTTAAGTCGAAAACATCCAATCATAAACACGTGATTGATTTTTCGATATACAAAGTGCACCTAGTCGGTTAAGGAAAACCAGCAGTACGAAGAACTCTGATGGTTAAGTCCTCTCTCCGCTCTGATACTCTTGTTGGTAATTCGTCGAAGACCGATTCATACGAGAATAAGTCAGAAGACGAAGAATAGACAATCCCAAATCGTCAATAAAACTAAGGTATGACCGATTTGAAAATTTTATTAGAGTTCTAAGTTCTGATAGGAAAGGAATGAAAACGACTTGTAAACTGCCGTAAAACTTGGGAACTTAAAATTTAGCAGGATAGTCTAGCATGCTAAGTCGTAAGCAATTTTGTCTATCTCGAAATGTTGTTCTCTAACTGTTCAGGCATAACTAGCAAACCAATCCAATCTCTCGTACAACCGAGAAACGATCGCCACGCATTCTAGCGTACTCATCTCATTTCCTAAAAGAGAAAAGGAGCTAGAGACGCTGACGTCATCTTAAAACCGACTCGCTCCTAGAAATTTTCGTAAATCAAACATACTCCAAGTCATGGCCAAGCCACCATGGTCTTTAATCGACCCGGATTGCCGATCATCCCAATCCTTCAAAGGAAACTCATCTTTTTTCTTTCGTCGAATACTTTCCCCTCACATCGAGAAAAATCTTTCTATTAAGCAAACTCTTGCAAAAATAAGCGGATAAATATTCGAACAACGTGTTGCCTCGTCAAAATCATCCCAAAAGCAAACGACAATCTAAGAACCGTCTAAACGCTAAAGACTGATCCAAAACATCTGGGAAATAATCTCGAGGACTATACAGCATCTCTCATCGCAATCATGCGGTTAGAAAATCTCTGCGAAACTTCGGAGCGAAACTCAATGATTTGCCAAAGTCATAAAGATATTTTCCAACTTGATAAAACAAGTTTCGTATAAGAATTGAAAAATTATATGAGAAATCTTTAGACATCAAAGCATTGCTCTCATTTTCCGTCAAACCAAGTGAGTCATGGAATAATGTCAAGAACATTTGCGGCGAAACAAAAATCGAGAACACAAAGCAGCAACAGAGAACATGTCCTCCCTTCTCGCCGACTGATCCTATTGCTGGTCATGTGATTCGTTCCGCTCAAGAAACCCGCTAGAAGGTTTCGCGACTGGATCTTGATGAAATAACCTTTGGAAAAATTCCGTGAATGATTCCAAGAAACTATCACCGACTAAGCGGAAAAGTCTTCTCGAAAATCTGCGGAAACATTGTTATCTCCACGCGTCGTGTCAATCATCGCCCGTTACGTATGCAAAAAATCCTTCAAATATTCAGGATCATGTCATAACGAAGCAACTTTCAAAAATAAACGTAACAGGTTTTGCGAAAAGTATTTTCCTAATAGCGAAAACCAAGCTATACGATTCAGCACTAAACGACCAATCTAAACTTTGTTTCCTCGCACCACGATCTGAAAGATCTCATTCTGCGGTCCACGAGCATCCGCTCTCGTTCCTCTCGATTACATCTGAGAAACTACCCCGTGAACAACTCCGCACGGACTCTGCATCGAGCTTCTTAGGCTCTGTCTCCCTCAGGTAAAAAAGAAACAACTTCCATACGAACAAAGGAAAGATTATACGAAACATTCATCGTATAAATCAAACCTAAGACGGAAAAAAGTTTTCTACAACAACAGGCATAATTGGTGTATCAAGCTCGACAAATGCTACTTAGCCCTTGTCCGATCGCGCTTCACTTCAATGCCAAGTTTACAAACCGACTCGACCTTATCGATAGAAGAAAGTGTTGTGGTCTAATCCGGTACCAAATACGACCTTGGCTGTGCGGCTGAATACAACCCTCACGCCAAGCCAATACATTTGACGGATAGCTCGCCGTACGGTGAGCTGAACCGATCCGGTTTTGCTTGTCGTACACCGAGCTGATTATCCCGAGCCTCTATCGCCCACGTCCTCGATTCAAGGCATACGTCCTTCGGCTCGATCATGTTCCGAACCACGGTCGAAATGTCACTCGTTTCGTCTCGATCCGTCCTATCGTTCAAATTTACAATAAAAACCGTGAAGTCTTATTTTCTCGAAAGAACTCGAGGAAATCGTATAAAACGGCAACAGTTAAACGAAACACCAAACATCGCCTAAACTATATGATTTATTCAATATTTTTTCGTGAGAAATTGTAAAAAACGAGTTTTTAATATAACTTCGAGTGAATCATAGAAAACGGAAACGATTGCCGAGACATCGAACATTGGCAAACTTTACGATTAACTCGAGAAACTTACTTAAAACGGCATCGAATCAGGAAACGATCTCGTATGAGTCGTAAAACGGTTTTGTCGCAAAACGGTCCGGAAAGTCCTAGAGCGTGATTAAAGCCTATCTTGCGACTTTAACGAAATCTAACCCGAAGATACGATGACGTTTTGACGATTTACTCGCATAAAGAAGATAAATGTCAAATTTGAAGATAAATGTCAAGTTTGAGGATAAATAGAAGATTTCCGCGGGAAAAAAGGAAAGATAATGATAAATGGAAGATACTCGATAAACTCGTATGTGGGCGAAATGAAAGGACCAAACCGCCAAGGAAGGGAGTATATAAGTAAGAGGCATAGGACATAAGTAGAGGACGAATTTCAGAGCTCTCATCTGAGACTTTTACATCTTTTCTAGACTTAGAATTTTTCGTACTTAGAAACCTAGGCTTTATTCTTGACAAGTTCAGTTTCTATGACTGGCATTCAATTACTAGACAAACTCGCCCAGGCAGTTTGATCTCCTGTCCAGCTCTATCAACTGAACTACGTTTGACTTGATCCTCGAAAGGGGTATGTAGGCATCCTTTCATAAGGTTCAGTCCGACATCGATCAAACTCTCTTTTTCTTATCTTTTTTCGTCTTTTGTTCTCGAGCTGCGACTCGACTAGGTTTAGGCTTTTATGTTAATAAATCGCTGACGGCCCCTGTGGCCAAAGCCTTTGTAATCTCTTGTAAAGATCGCAATGCTCTTACGCGAATTCGTAATAAGAACGACTTTCTTTATAAATTCGTTTTTATCATGTTTTTTCATATTTTCCGCATTTATTTGGTTACTTGTCGTTGGCTTCCGCAGAGATCCGGATCCTCTGGAAAATTAGGGTTTTCCTAAGTTTCCTTATTTTACGGAAATCGACGGTGTGAATTTCGGTTCCCACAGGTTTTGGTTTTCCTAAGTTTCCTTATTTTACAGAAATCGACGGGACTGAAGGATCCAAAGAGTTTAAGCTTGAAAAAGACAATGAGGTTCAGCTATCTCTCTATGATAAACTCCCTTTCCCAAAGAGGATCATCACCAAAGCTAAAAAGAAGGTGATCTCCAAGTTTAGGAAGGAATTGAGTGATGTTGGAATCAATCTCCCTAAGTTCTCCAATATGCAAGAGGCTTGTGACCAGCTAGTGCTCATAAAAGACATTATAGCCAACAAAGAAAAGGTGACAGAGCTTCTTGAAATCTCTTCCTCTTTGCTGGATCCTAAACCTCCACCAAAATCTCTACCCAAGCTAGAAGATCAAGTGATGTTCATATTGCCTTGCTCCCTTGGTGATTTCAAAGTTGATGATGCTCTTATGGATAGTGGAGCTTGTGTGAATGTGATCTCATTGGAGATGGTGCAGAGCTTGAAGATGAAAAGCATGGAGCCAAACAACTCCTTCTCATGTTTGGGGATTCTTCTTCAACAACACCTATTGGTCTCATCAAGGACATCCCTTTGAAGATTGGAGATTGCACCATCCCCATAGACCTCACTGTTCTTGATATGGCAAGCAAGAGGAGAATGCCATTGCTCTTAGGCACGCCCTTCCTTGCTACTTTGGGAGCTTGCATAGACTTCCCAAACAAAAATGTGGTTCTCCATAATGTCAACAAGGAAGTCTCCTATCCGATCAAGTCACCATTGCTGAATGGAAGTTATTGTGGAACAATATTTAGAGATGCATTGGTTGTCAAGGAGGAAGAAGTTCCTGATGAAGAGTCCTTACAGAAGAGTAATGTAGAGCACTTGGGAGATACTACCAAGGAGGAAATGAGTGAACCCACTAAGGCCACTCAAAACAAGAAGAAGATGAAAGCTCCTCACTCCCCACCTATGCCACACACTCTCACTCTTCACCCATTAGAGCTAAAGGATGGAGCCATTGAGTATAAGATCAAGTGCAAGGGAAGGTCCAAGCCATTCTCAAGTGCCAGGGCCATTATATCTCCTCAACTCCAAGCTGATCCACTGAAGCTCCAAGAGCTCCTTACCCACGTCCTAACCATCACCCTTGAAGGTGGGAAGGATCCTCCTTCTCAATAGGTAAACGAAGGTAGTCAAGCTAAGAGACTTTAAACAAGCTCACTTGGGAGGAAGTCCCATGATTATCCTTGTATATATTTATGCTTTTTGTGAGCTGAATAAGGTCAGGAACAAGTTTGGGGGTCTCTTCAATATGCTCAAAGGTCATGCCCAAAAAACAACAGCCACAACACTTCTCCTTCCCACTTGAGGTATCAATCCAACCATTCTTTGTATATACCATTGCTTTTATCATATTTTCGGTATCTCCTTCTCGCTTACTCACACAGAGACTGTGAGATTTAAGTTTGGGGGAAATACCAAGTATTTGATCATGTTTTCTTTGTTGATTTTGAGTCTCATTGCTTGCATTCCACATACATATATGCATAGAAAAATTCATAAAAATAATAAAATTCTAAAAAGAAACAAAAACAAGAATTTTGGTTGCATCATTTGCAGCTTCAGGATTGAGTCTAGAAGCATTTATGTTGCATTTATGAATTTGGAGCTGACCTAATAAGAAAACACATGCTTAGAACTCAAAACTTTACTCTAGCTGATCATAGCAAGCAGCTTAAGCATCTCTTGAAAAGCTTGCATGCTTTGAGCCTTGAAAACTGTTCTTGAAACTTGTTGCTTGTGTGAGGTTGATATTCTCCTTTAAACCAACTCCAAATGAACTCAAAACTGAATGAACTTAATTCTTCTTGCATTTAGACTCTTGCATGCTTGGTCATGGATTATACACATTTGGTTTTTACTTATCCTTTCTACTATTCTTTATAAAACCCAAATGGCACTCACACACCTTTAAATCCTTACCATTCTTTGAAATCTAAATCATTTTGCTTATGTCAGGTCTCTTTTAATAGCTTGTCATGTACAAAAATTTGAGAGTATTATGGGCGATATTGGTTTTTCTTATCTCAGACTAGCTTTAGGACCTCTTGAGAAATAGCAATTAGGATGGGAAATAACTAGTAACGTAAAACAGCCTTTTATGCCATCTAATATAAACTTGCATCCATAGTTTAAAAGAATTGGCTGTAAACCACACTAATTGTAAGGCAGCATATGATGACACATCTAGACAATATTGATCTATTTAGAACAATACAAATTATATGATTAAAATAACATGTATTCGAAAAGGGAACGGACATTGAAATTCGAAAAATCCATAGTAAAAATTGCCTCGTTCATAATAAAAAGCTGATCTGTTCCAATTTAACCAATATGATCCAAAATAACCAATCCGTTCCAATTTGACGAGCATATTTTAAGGTGTTTGGATTTCTTAAATTATTTTTGATCAGGTTTTCGTGTAGATCAGATACTTTACTATAATGCATTGCATGATTTCAACGTCTGATCTAGCAACTGTTTTCGCAACGAAATATGATTATGAGTTAGCAAAAAACAAAGAAAATTATTATGGTTTATCCCTTATATATTAATCTTAAACCATTATAACATCTTTTTGTAGACACATGTTATCACAAAAACAATTCTTAGAATCCTTAGAAAAATCAGTTGGTCCATATAATTGTATATTATAGTTTTATTAAACTAAGTAACAAATTAATTAATAGTGTACAAAAGAATATTCATTATTTCCTTAAATAAAAATTACAAAATTACATAATATGATTAACATATTCAATAACAATATCTGTATCCTTTCTCTGTTTTTTTTTTTAATTTTATATTTTTAAAAATAATTAAACAATCACATCAAGCATATAATAAAAGAATTTATATTTTTTCTTATATGTTATACTTATAATTTTTTGAAAAGACTACAAATTACTAAAAATGGTAAAATTCCCGAATTGAAAATTTGATCAATGGTTTAACTTTTTTTGTTCAAGCAAGATACAAATGATTATAAAACGTATGAATATGAAGTCCCATAATAAATTTTAATATTATCGATATATATATATATGAATAGCATTTAAATTAAATTATGCATTATATAAAATATATAAATATGTTAATTTCAAAATTTTGCAGTGAAAATTTATGGAGGCCTTAATATTTTAATTTTGAAATTCGTACTTGAACAATCTCACATAAATTTTTTTTTGTAATTTATTTAAATTTTTGTTAGATCGAAATATACAAATGTTAATAAAATTATATGAGTAGGAAGTGTCAATAATAAATATAAAGTAAAATATACTATATATATGTCAATATCAATTTTATATACCATATAAAATAAATAAAATGGTTGTGTTGATTTATTTACAAAAAAAAACAAGATTGTAGATTAATAAAATGTATTAGTTTTGATTTATGTGTTTATTCTAATATATATGCTTTTATGTATACAAATGAATTTTTAAATAGTTAGTTTCTAATATGTTATTTGATCCTGACAATCCGAGAACTACACTTCTTCAAATCAAAGTGATTTTTAATATTAAAAGCACTATATATATTTATATACTATTTCCTTCAAATTAAATAATTTAGTTGTGATATTTATTCCTAAAAAGTTTTTAATGAAATACCATACAAGATTCCAATCACATTCTTTTAAGTTTGTTCAAAGAATGAGCAATTTGATCATTCATCTAATATTTTTTTCTCCATAATATCCAACCTAGCTATCATAATTGATCCAAACAACCTTATTGTGATCATAGAGCATGTCCATTGATAGGTTCTTTACACAAATTCTAGGACAAAAACAACTAAAATAATGAAAACCTAAGAAAGAGAAAACTTAAAGGTTCTTCATTAGTGATTCCAGAACCGGTTTCACCACTTACACTCACATGTGTCATATATCTATTGACTCTGTTTCATAAAGAAAAATGAAAAGTAAATTTATTAATATAATATTAATTTTTTTTTTCTTTTAGAATCTCTAGCAGGTATTTACCGATGGACATGGTCTTAGCACTTTATAATTTAGTTATAATCCGAACCGAACCGAATACCAAACTATGTCTGAAGATATCTAAAATTAGTATAATATATTTTTGTGTTTTATATGTAAAGGTAATTTATATATTTTATTTTATTTGAAATATTTTTGTAGTTTGTTTTATTTTTTTATTTGGAATATCCTTTAGTTAGTTTAGATAGCTTAACTAATTTTAAATTAGATTTATAAATAATTTAAATATTTTTATTTTCTATCAATTTTGAGGTTTCAAAAATAATTTTTTTGGGACAATTTCAGATTTTGGTTACAATCTGATTCAAATCAAATCTGGAAAGAATCGAACCGAAATCGATTTGATAATTAGTAAAACTAAATGAGACTAATGAACATAATACCAAAATTTTGAAAATCTGAATCAATCGAACTGAAACCGACGGACCTCTAAAAACACCCAGACATATAATATATTTAAGAGACCAACAATCAATAAAAATTATAGTGTTACAAAATGTTAAAACCAAAAAAAAACATTAATGTAAAACTTATAGTGTTAGAAAATGTTAAAACCTCTAGTACTATGTTATATGTGTTAGATGATGTATATCATCATGTTAGTCATAGTTTGTATAGTTAGTCATACGTGAATTATATGTGTTAGATGATGTATATCATCATGTTAGTCATAGTTTGTATAGTTAGTCATACGTGAATAACTGGTAATATATAAATATGTGGTCCTATGATGAACTACATGCAAATATCAATACACTAACAAATTTGGATGGTGACCTTAGCTGCCGCATGTGACATTCCAGACATAGAAACGAAGCCCTTTGACTAGTATTGGACATATTCATCACCATTTTAAATATTTTTTTTCGTTTGGTAAATGTAATAAAATCGTTCAATGAATCATGAGGTAAAGATAAAATTTGAATGGCATAAAAGAGCCTAATTTAAGAAGACTTTTATTATTCCACCAGGATGATATCATAGTCGCTGAAAGATATAAGTCATGATGCTTTGTTTCTTCTGCTGATTGATGATAGATGGCAACGTGGTGAATAGTTGGTCCTAGGGGAAAGGCTGCTAAGGAGTGAGAGGGGATGCACATCCATCACAAGATTTTCGAAAGATAGTGTGCTCCTTAGTTAATTTCATATATATATATATATATATATATATACATATTTCACTGGTAGAAATTTATTCTATGCGCACCCAGTCAGAAATCATCTTAGATTCCTCACTTGTTGGGGGCTGTGTTTCCCAATCTGCCATTTTCATCTAACTGATCCATCTAGATGATTCATTTAGATTTTAGGGGTTGTTCATTTTTCCATCAAGATGAATCATCTAAATAAGTCATCAAAATAAATCATATGGTTAGATTTTATGTTCGTTTCTTTATTTTCTATTTCCATCTAGATGAGTTTGATAAATAAATTAAAAATATTCCCTTATTTTTATTTAATCATATGTTCACTATTAATTTTAACTAAACTAATTTTATTATTTAGTCAAAAATATATACACTTAAGTTATTCTAAAATTAGCATTTTGACATTTTGACGTTTTCTTTTTTTTTGGGCAAAAAATGCATTTGTGTAGTTTTGGCGAAAAATGCAATTTGCGGATTTGGCACTAAAATGTGTATTGGCGGGAAAACCTGGTTTTTCGGTTTTGGCAAAAAATTGTTTTTCCGTTTTTGGAGATAAAACACATTTTGCGAGAAAATACATTTTGACGGAAAATGCGTTTGTACGATTTTGACGAGAAAACACGTTTAAGCGGGAAATGTGTTTTTCGGTTTTGGCAGGAAAAAAAGTTTTTTTGTATTTGAAGGAAAAATGTGTTTTCGATTTTTGCGGAAAAACGCGTTTTTGTTTTTTTTTACAAAAAATACATTCTCGGTTTTGGCGAGAAAATGTATTTTTTGGGTTTTGGTGGGAAAACACGTTTTGACGGGATACGAGTTTTGACAGAAAACATGTTTTCCTTTTTGGTGAGAAAACCCTGAAAAATGAGTTTTTCGGTTTTCGGGGGAAATGCGTTTTTTTGTCTTAGCGGGAAAACACGTTTTTACCGTCGGAAAAACATGTTTTCGGTTTTTGCTAGAAAACACGTTTTTATAATTTTGGTGGGAAAATACATTATTTTTTTTAGCGGGAAATGCGTTTTTCAGTATTGGCGAAACGTGTGTTTTCGATTTTGGCGGTAAAACTGCTTTTTTCAATTTTGGTGGAAAAACATGTTTTTTATTTTGGTGAGAAAGCGTTTTTTTTTGGCGGAAAAACATATTTTTACGGTTTGGACAAAAAAACGTAATTTTTTATTTTGGCAGGAAAACGCGTTTTTTTGGTTTTGACAGGATACCTTTTCGGTTTTTGTGGAAAAATGCAGTTTTTTCATTTTTTCATGAGTTACAAAATTAAATTTGGTTTAGGTATGTAGTTTGTGAATTATATAAGGAGTATAATAGATATTATACAATTTTGACAAAATCATCTCCTTTCAAACGGTTCAAGTTGGTCCATCCAAATGTACTTTAAAATTAAGCCTATAATTCCAAAAGTCATTCAGATGAGCCATCCAAATGATTTGTATTTTTAATGTCTAATGTGGGAACCGAAATTCACCTACTGTCGATTTCCGTAAATTAGGGAACTTTGAGTAAACCCTAAGTTCCCAGAGGACCCGGCTATCTGCGGAACCGCACAACAACAATTAAGAAAATGATGAATTTAAAATTAAAGTAAGAACGAATGAGATGAAGAGCAAGAAGTATCTTATTCCGACTCTGCGTAAGAATGGTTACAACGAGAGTGGCCTTAGCTACGTGAGCCATCGGCGAAATTCCTAACTCTAGAAGTCTAAGACCGAAAACCCTAGTTGAGACGCAGCTCGATAACAAAAACGGAAAAATTCCTAAATGCTAAGTTTGGTGGTGAAAGCTCTGAAAAACGTGTCTTGCTTCTTCCCTATGCCTCTTGCTTATATACTCCCTTCATAGGCGGTTTCGTCTTTCCATTTCGCCCAAATTCGAGTTTATCGGGAAACTTCCATTTATCTCGATCTTTCCTTTTTTCCCGCGGAAATCTTCTATTTATCTTCAAACTTGCCATTTACCTTCAAACTTGACATTTATCTTCCTTCTACGGGTAAATCGTCAAAACGTTATCGTATCTTCGGGGTAGAATTCGTTAAGATCGCGAGATGGGCTTTTATCACATTTTTCAGACCTTCCGAGCCGTTTTGCGATAAATCCATTTTGCGACTTTGTACAAGATTGTTTCCTGATCCGATGCCGTTTTTAGTAAATTCCCTGAGTTAATCGTAAAGTTTAGCTATGTTCGTTTTCTTCGGTTAATCGTTGTCGTTTTTATGATTCTTACGAAAAATCTCGAATAAATCGTATAGTCTAGGGAATGTTCGGTGTTTCGTTTAACCGTTGCCGTTTTATACGATTTCCTCGAGGTTTTTTCGAGAAAACAATGTTTTACGATTTTTATCGTAAAACTCAAACGATAGGACGGATCAAGACGAAACGGGAGACATTTCGACCGTGGTTCAGAACATGATCGTGTCGAAGGACGTAAACCTTGAACCGGGGATGTGGGAGATCGAGGCTCGGGATGGTCGTCTCGACGTACAGCGAACCAAACCGGACCGGTTCAGCTCGCCGTTCGGAGAGCTACCCGGGAAGCTTTTAGCTCGCTGGGCAAGCTAGTCGTGATGGGACTAGCTAGCATTTTACGGCGGTTTCGGTTTTTGCGGTTTTGTGCTTAACTCGGACGATCATGTAATCGACGTTCGTTTCGTTCTTCCGAGATAACGATTTCCAAGTTTTTCCGCGGATTTCCTTTGTTCGGAAATTTATTTTGGATTTATAAAACGATTTTTCGAGTTTTATAAAATGATTTCTCGAGTTATATAAAACGATTTCTCGAGTTTTATAAAACGATTTCTCGAGTTTTATAAAACGATTTCTTGTGTTTTTTTTATCTTTTTGCGGGAAGTTTTGGCTATTGATTCTGTCGTACCGATTTTGACCACAACAGTTAGCCCCCAGCTCGTACGAATCGTGGAGTTCTTGCGAGCGGATCGAACTTGTTTGGCAAGTTTGGTAGAATTAGGCGGAACTTTATTGGCCAAAAGTCCAAAGGTGAATAGTAAACTTTTTCTTATAAGTATATGGGGTGAGTTTTCAAGTTCTTCACTCACTTTTTCCATACCTTGTCTAAGCTTCAAGAATTTTTCTCTCTACTTCTTCCTTTGGATCTTTTCTTTCTCTTTTGATTGTTCAACATGTCTTCCTAATGGAAAGCTTCGGACCACGCTCATGCATCAATTTTTGACCCAAGCGACCTTGACATTTCCGGCGGCTGTGCCCTTCCCAGGCCAATCTTTCGGTGCTTTTCCACGACTGAAGAAGAATTTTTGGAATACTGGTTAGCCTTGGATGCCGCAGACGTTCCGCCTTCGAGTTTTTGGGTTCCAAAGAAGGATAAGCTTCGGAAGAAAACGGTCGGTCCGAGCGCGAGTACTATTGGTTCTCTCAGGGATTTAAGGAATTCCCGTGCGATCCCTGAATCGGTTCAGTTTTGCCTTCCCGTTCAAGGCCAGGAAGCCGAGAATCTGCCTCCGGGTTATTTTACGTGCTATGAAACCTTTCTGCTGAACTGTCAGTTATGGTTCCCTATTCCTCGAGCCATCGTCGAGTTCTTGGATAGGTTCAGCATATCATTCAGCCAGCTACGTCCTAGTGGGTTGCAGCACCTTGTTGGGATTTTGGTGCTAGGCTACGAGCGCGGAATGTCCCTCGACGCGGACTATCTTTTGGCTTTGTTCACACTTAAGCGCATAAGAGGGGAGGCTTTTACCTAACTTCTTGGCGAGAAATGACGGTTATCGGTGGACTCGCCTTGAACGATCATGATTGGACTGATCGGTTCTTCTATGTCAAAATTGATAGCGCGTCGGTGGAGGAAAGTTGTATTCCTTTGTTTAGGACCGTGCGGGCGACAACTGGTATTTTATTGACAAGATCTACATATATATATATATATATATTTTAACTTTTTCGTGCGTTTTGCAGTGTCTATCCCCTCCAGGCCGCTGCTTGACGATTTCCCGAAGGTCATGAATCTCTTCGTGGAGGCCTACTTCATTGAGGATATTTTTCTCCGAAAAGGGTTCGTCGAGCCGTTGCCTATTATTCATCCGGTTTTTCTCGGGATGGTCGTACTGGGGTTGAGGCGGATAACGGTGCGGAGGAGAGGGAAAGGTCCAGATCTCCGCAGGACCGAGAAGTTCCGATTGGTCACGGTCGAGTGTTCGATGATGATCCCGAGCACCGGCCGAACACCGTTTGCGAAGGCATCGAGGCTTTTTAACAAGTTATGTTCGTTCTGCTTTATCTTGGTATTATACGCGGTCGCCTCTTTTATTATTTTATTATTTTTTTATAAAGGAGGACTTTCCACGTTTTGCAGGGTCTCCGCTTCATGAATGAAACGGTGAGTGCAAGTAGTGCGGAACTTTGCAAGGGCGAATCTAGGGCTGCAGCGGCGGAGACGGAGGCTACTCGTCTCAAAGAAGAGATCAGTGCCAGTTTCTCTCATGCCCAGGACTTAGCCACAAGGGAGGCCGCTAGTGTGAGGGAGGAGTATGAAGCTGAATCTTGTTGAAGCTTAGAGCTTTCTGACACGATGGTTCGTCGTGCTCGTAGAGCGGGCAAAAGAGAGGTTGCTGCGGAGTTGATGGCTCGCTGCGGAGTTGATGGCTCGCTGCGGAGTTGATGGCTCGCTGCAAGCTGTTCATGCCTCTTTATGCGGAGTTTGAGGACGCGCAAAGGGTAAACGGTGATTTCCGCGAGTGTCGGGGTGTAGTTGGCAGTTTTCATCTTACCCAGCATCCGGACTACTCGTATGAGGTCACGATTGCAAAACAGAAAGCACGTCTGGCTAAGAGAGAGAAGAAGAAGGCCGAGTTTGTTAATCCTGGGAAGCAGATTGGGATTAGTGGAGCCCTATTGTCGTGTCACCAGATTCAATTGAAATCGGACCTGGGATCACGGATGTGGATGGCGAAGTCGACCAGCCATGGATTGATTCCAGTGATGGCCAGGGGTCGGCGTCCGTGTTTGATGATTTCGAGGTGTGATGTTATTGCTTCTACGATTTCGTTGTTGTTTTTCCGGGACTGGCCGTTGGTGGCTTTGAATCCCTGCCGATGGGCGGTGTGTATTCGAAGACTTTTTAATAA
>CAKOAT010909598.1:119918-171158 GCA_932364175.1 Eruca vesicaria subsp. sativa
AGCGTTTGTGTTTTTATAGTCGCGGACGGACTTAGTAAAATATTTTTCTCGAGAATTTAGGCGACGTCTCGCCAATCTTCTCTGAAAGTATTTGGTGTACAAGTTTTTGTAGAGATGATTAAGTAATTGTTACTGCAGAAATATTTTCCGGATGTTTGGACTTTGTTTTTGCGTTTTCGATAGTAGCGGAAATTTTTTAATGTTCTAACTTTGCCTTTATTAAAAAAATTTCGAAAATTTTTTGATTACAAAGCGAATGTTTTAAAAATTTGGGAGTATTTGAATAATCGTATACGCACACACTTCCCCCCCCCCCCGCCCCAATTTGGAAAAAAGGATAGCTGAACTCGCCTTTAGGCGAGCTGCCTACTTATTCCTTTCGGAAATCAAGCCATCTCGTAGTTCTGATTGTTTGTGCGAGTATGCTTACTCGGCTGTTGCAGATTTTTCGATCACTTCTGTTGGGGTCAAAATCGGTACGACAGAATCAATAGCCAAAACGTCCAGCAAAAAAGATAAAAAATACGTTTTATAAAACTCGAGAAATCGTTTTATAAAACTCGAGAAATCGTTTTGTAAAACTCGAGAAATCGTTTTATAAATCCAAAAGAAATTTCCGAACAAAGGAAATCCGCGGAAAAATTCGGAAATTGATATCTCGGAAGAACGAAACAAACGTCGATTACACGGTCATCCGAGTTAAGCACAAAACCGCAAAAAACCGAAATCGCCGAAAAACGCGAGGTAGTCCTGTCACGACTAGCTCGCTGAACGGCGAGCTAGTCCCGTCCCAACTAGCTCACCGAACGGCGAGCTAGTCCCGTCCGGACTAGCTCGCCGAACGGTGAGCTAGAAGTTTCCCAGGTAGCTCGCCATACGTCGAGCCGACCACCCGAGCCTTGATCTCCCACATCCCCGATTCAAGGCTTACGTCTTTCGACACAAACATTGTTTTCTCGAAAAGAACTGATATACCATGATTTTGACCCACTTTTGGTCATGGTATTGATATGTTTTTATGTATATTTACTACAATCTAGTGTCTATTTAGAGTATTTACAGGTTCAGGTACGTTGTGGAGAAATATGGTGATTTTGGTATCTTTTGGAGCCTTTAAGTGCAGAACTGCGCAGACGCGTAAGATGTTTAGATATGGATGGAGACCTTCCTATGGTGCGATTTAGCTGATATTTTGACACAAGATAGATCTTTGAGTTAGCTTTCCAATGCCACCAGTTTGAGGATATTATAAGTACAGACTTGGTAATTTCTTCAGAGAAAGCAGAGAGACAGATAAGGACATTGAGCTGTTATTCAACACGGTATGTCGTAAGCCTAATAGAACTCTGAAGAAGGAGAAAGATCCAGGGAAGTTCTTGATTCCATGTTGTATACATAACCATGATTTGCCAACCGCCCTCTGCAGGACCGAGAAGTTCCGATTGGTCACGGTCGAGTGTTCGATGATGATCCCGAGCACCGGCCGAACACCGTTTGCGAAGGCATCGAGGCTTTTTAACAAGTTATGTTCGTTCTGCTTTATCTTGGTATTATACGCGGTCGCCTCTTTTATTATTTTATTATTTTTTTATAAAGGAGGACTTTCCACGTTTTGCAGGGTCTCCGCTTCATGAATGAAACGGTGAGTGCAAGTAGTGCGGAACTTTGCAAGGGCGAATCTAGGGCTGCAGCGGCGGAGACGGAGGCTACTCGTCTGAAAGAAGAGATCAGTGCCAGTTTCTCTCATGCCCAGGACTTAGCCACAAGGGAGGCCGCTAGTGTGAGGGAGGAGTATGAAGCTGAATCTTGTTGAAGCTTAGAGCTTTCTGACACGATGGTTCGTCGTGCTCGTAGAGCGGGCAAAAGAGAGGTTGCTGCGGAGTTGATGGCTCGCTGCGGAGTTGATGGCTCGCTGCGGAGTTGATGGCTCGCTGCAAGCTGTTCATGCCTCTTTATGCGGAGTTTGAGGACGCGCAAAGGGTAAACGGTGATTTCCGCGAGTGTCGGGGTGTAGTTGGCAGTTTTCATCTTACCCAGCATCCGGACTACTCGTATGAGGTCACGATTGCAAAACAGAAAGCACGTCTGGCTAAGAGAGAGAAGAAGAAGGCCGAGTTTGTTAATCCTGGGAAGCAGATTGGGATTAGTGGAGCCCTATTGTCGTGTCACCAGATTCAATTGAAATCGGACTTGGGATCACGGATGTGGATGGCGAAGTCGACCAGCCATGGATTGATTCCAGTGATGGCCAGGGGTCGGCGTCCGTGTTTGATGATTTCGAGGTGTGATGTTATTGCTTCTACGATTTCGTTGTTGTTTTTCCGGGACTGGCCGTTGGTGGCTTTGAATCCCTGCCGATGGGCGGTGTGTATTCGAAGACTTTTTAATAANTGGGATCACGGATGTGGATGGCGAAGTCGACCAGCCATGGATTGATTCCAGTGATGGCCAGGGGTCGGCGTCCGTGTTTGATGATTTCGAGGTGTGATGTTATTGCTTCTACGATTTCGTTGTTGTTTTTCCGGGACTGGCCGTTGGTGGCTTTGAATCCCTGCCGATGGGCGGTGTGTATTCGAAGACTTTTTAATAAAAGTGTATTTTCTAAGTATGAAATCTGTGTTTCGTTTTAGATGTAGAGGGAAGAATACGAGTTGTCGTCTCGCATCTAACTGTTGGTGTAAATCGTCCGATTCGTTAACTCGGAATGTTTTGGGTTTTCGCGAGTGTTAGATGTGGGCGAAGAGACATGCCTTTAGGATCTCAATTCATGCCTTTACACGTTAGAGACCAGTGTGCTGGGTTTAGGGCAAGACGTAGGTTTACTTTCGGATTGAGGCTATGCGATGACTAGTCGGCTTTCGTTTTGCCTGTTGCGATTTTAACATGATTCCATACCGATTTAGAATCCGCGATAGGTTCTCGGTTTATACGATTTGTATGGTTGGAATCGAGCATCTCACATAGAAAAATTTCTAAGTTGCTCGGAAGTGCTGACCAAAAATTTGGATTTCTTTTATAGCGCGCTATTTTATCATAGTCGGATGCATGCGGACCAGTGGGTCGATTCGTTTGTTTAGGACGGCTAGCGTGCTCGACGGGGCCAATCGCCGAGCGTTTGTGTTTTTATAGTCGCGGACGGACTTAGTAAAATATTTTTCTCGAGAATTTAGGCGACGTCTCGCCAATCTTCTCTGAAAGTATTTGGTGTACAAGTTTTTGTAGAGATGATTAAGTAATTGTTACTGCAGAAATATTTTCCGGATGTTTGGACTTTGTTTTTGCGTTTTCGATAGTAGCGGAAATTTTTTANAGCGTTTGTGTTTTTATAGTCGCGGACGGACTTAGTAAAATATTTTTCTCGAGAATTTAGGCGACGTCTCGCCAATCTTCTCTGAAAGTATTTGGTGTACAAGTTTTTGTAGAGATGATTAAGTAATTGTTACTGCAGAAATATTTTCCGGATGTTTGGACTTTGTTTTTGCGTTTTCGATAGTAGCGGAAATTTTTTACTGTTCTAACTTTGCCTTTATTAAAAAAATTTCGAAAATTTTTTGATTACAAAGCGAATGTTTTAAAAATTTGGGAGTATTTGAATAATCGTATACGCACACACTCCCCCCCCCCCGCCCCAATTTGGAAAAAAGGATAGCTGAACTCGCCTTTAGGCGAGCTGCCTACTTATTCCTTTCGGAAATCAAGCCATCTCGTAGTTCTGATTGTTTGTGCGAGTATGCTTACTCGGCTGTTGCAGATTTTTCGATCACTTCTGTTGGGGTCAAAATCGGTACGACAGAATTAATAGCCAAAACGTCCAGCAAAAAAGATAAAAAATACGTTTTATAAAACTCGAGAAATCGTTTTATAAAACTCGAGAAATCGTTTTGTAAAACTCGAGAAATCGTTTTATAAATCCAAAAGAAATTTCCGAACAAAGGAAATCCGCGGAAAAATTCGGAAATTGATATCTCGGAAGAACGAAACAAACGTCGATTACACGGTCATCCGAGTTAAGCACAAAACTGCAAAAAACCGAAATCGCCGAAAAACGCGAGGTAGTCCTGTCACGACTAGCTCGCTGAACGGCGAGCTAGTCCCGTCCCAACTAGCTCACCGAACGGCGAGCTAGTCCCGTCCGGACTAGCTCGCCGAACGGTGAGCTAGAAGTTTCCCAGGTAGCTCGCCATACGTCGAGCCGACCACCCGAGCCTTGATCTCCCACATCCCCGATTCAAGGCTTACGTCCTTCGACACAAACATTGTTTTCTCGAAAAGAACTGATATACCATGATTTTGACCCACTTTTGGTCATGGTATTGATATGTTTTTATGTATATTTACTACAATATAGTGTCTATTTAGAGTATTTATAGGTTCAGGTACGTTGTGGAGAAATATGGTGATTTTGGTATCTTTTGGAGCCTTTAAGTGCAGAACTGCGCAGACGCGTCAGATGTTTAGATATGGATGGAGACCTTCCTATGGTGCGATTTAGCTGATATTTTGACACAAGATAGATCTTTGAGTTAGCTTTCCAATGCCACCAGTTTGAGGATATTATAAGTACAGACTTGGTAATTTCTTCAGAGAAAGCAGAGAGACAGATAAGGACATTGAGCTGTTATTCAACACGGTATGTCGTAAGCCTAATAGAACTCTGAAGAAGGAGAAAGATCCAGGGAAGTTCTTGATTCCATGTTGTATACATAACCATGATTTGCCAACCGCCCTCTGCGATACTGGATCTGCAGTCAGCATCATGGCAATAGACACTGCTGAAGTAGTAGGATTAGAGGTGGAACCTTCTAAAGATAGTTTCACTTTCGCAGACAACACCAGAGTTGATTCAGCAGGCATCATCAAGAATGTTAAAGTGGAGATAGGGGATTGTACTGTTCCAGTGGACTTTCATGTCATGGAGATTAAACCAGGCACAAAAAATTCACTTCTCTTTGGAAGAGCCTTCATGGCTACAGTGGGAGCAGTTTGTGATCTTAAGAAGAACAGGATGTGCCTGACTAATGTTGATGAAACTGTCTTCTATCATCCTTTGGAAAAGAAGACTGATGAGAAGTTTATTTCATGCATAGAGATGTTTGAAGATCCAGCACCTAAAGATGGTTCAAACTGCGAGTCAGCAAAACCAGAATCAACATCGATCGACAATCACCATTCAGCATCGGTCGACAAGCAGCCTTCAGAATCGATCGACACGAAGCATTCAGCATCGATCGATACCCTCTGTATTTCAGAACTGACCGAGACTGAAAAGTCGAAGTCTGGGGGAAGGACAAGAAGTAGGAAGAAGAAAAAGAAAAGGAATGCAGATGCAGATTTCCTATCACTAGTTCCTTCACAAGGTCAACAGGGAAGTCTTGAGTATAAAGTGCGCTGCAGAGGAAGTTCTGAACCTTTTGCAAAAGTTAGAGTGCTCTGTGATCCAGAGATGAGAGATAAAGGAGAAGTATCTGCTAGAGCTTTTACCACCTCCATCAACAAAATGAGGAAGAGAGACACTGAGACTTGTTCTGGAGCAAGTTCACATCTTCACCCGGACTAAATCAGATCTCCAGAAGTCAAGCTAATGACTAAAATAAACGCTGAGTGGGAGGCAATCCACTGTTAGGTAATTTTAAATATGGTTTTATTTTCATTTATTACTGATCATTTGTTTTCTAGGGATTTCAGGTATTAGGAAAAAGATTCAAGGAAGATGAGTTCTGCGCCAGCTATCGACAGATAACCGGCCGGTGTCACTCGACAGATGATCACAAGTATTGATCGCCACTTATTTGTGTTGATCGATACTCACATCAAAGCAGGTATACAGTCTTTCTTTGTTAAATTTTTCCTTATGGTTTATTGTCCCACCAATCTTGGGCTGTATAACATTGGTCACAGTGTTATTTAAGTCTGGGGGAGGTTCTACTAATATTATGTTTGAGTTAGATATTTAGAATAAACACTCGAGTAGACGATTTCCTTGGATATCGACCAATTAGAGCATGTCGATATCGATCGACAATACATCACTTACATCGACCGATGGTAACTCTTTTACATCGATCGATACTTAATCCGGTCAGGTATATCGTTCTTACTTGTTAAATTTTGTACTTCTGCTTTATGATTTTCACCTTACCACCGACTGTGTTACACTGGGGACAGTGTAATTTAAGTCTGGGGGGATTACTAACGTTTATCTACTTTATGAGTCTTATTTAAAATGTTTTCAAAAAAAAAAAAAAAAATTATTGAGTCAAGAAGGGGATGATGATCTATTTCGATTTATTACTTGTCATCTAACCACTCTTTAGACCAGTCTTAGATTTACTGACCGCAGAAGTACTAGAGATACTAAAGTGGATCAATCTGTCAACTATGTTTGCACTTTCTGAGAATGTTTGAAGTAACCTAAGCTGACCTCCAACTAATATTGACTTGATTTACTTGTCTTGGGGCTTGGTATACAAGGGATCGGAATCCTTCTGCAAGTCTGAAAGGTACAAGACTGTAAATTTTTGGTTTCCTTCTCTCCTTCCTTTTGCATCCAAAAAGAGAAAAATAAAAAGATTGAGATGATTTCCTGAGAGGTAGAGGGAGAGGTACATTACCCATGACCCCACTATTCTAATTCAAAGGAATGATCACACATTGTGGAAGCGAGGGAGAGGTAAATTACCCATGACCGCACTATTCGCCTACACTTTGTAAGAAAAGAGCTACAAAAAGTAGAAAGATCAATAAGATGAACATCAGTTGTTCATTGGGATTGATATAAAAAAGAAAAAGGAAAATTTGGGATTCAGAGAAGGGAGATATAGGGAGAAAAGAAACCAGAATAAGACTGCCTATTTACTCAGAAACTTTCTCGAGTTGAATCCAAGTGTTCCTTGATCGATACTCCCAAGGTAAAACCTGCACTTTTATTTTATGCAAGAAATGATGTTAGTAGAGGGGATTGTCAGACAAGATCCGTTGAGTTGTTGACTAGGTGAATTTGGTTGCTATACTAGGATATTGTATAATGTGCTTCTAAGGTTAGGATGTTTATGATTTGGTCTGCACTACTAGAGAGATGGTGACTGAGTTTTTAAAATCTTTTGTGTCCCTGCTGTTTTCAAACCTATTTCAGAGAGACTGCATGTATGTTTTGCTTGAGGACAAGCAAAAGGGTAAGTCTGGGGGAGTTGATATACCATGATTTTGACCCACTTTTGGTCATGGTATTGATATGTTTCTATGTATATTTACTACAATATAGAGTCTATTTAGAGTATTTACAGGTTCAGGTACGTTGTGGAGAAATATGATGATTTTGGTGTCTTTTGGAGCCTTTAAGTGCAGAACTGCGCAGACGCGTCAGATATTTAGATATGGATGGAGACCTTCCCATGGTGCGATTTAGCTGATATTTTGACACAAAATATAGCTTTGATTTAACTTTCCAATGCCACCAGCTTGAGGTCAATCCAACGGTTAGATCAGAAGTTATGCCCGTTTTACTGAAGAGTGGTCAGTCTGCCTCGTGAGAGAAGGCTGTCGAGAAGAGGAATGCATATCGATCGATGAGAGACACTTCATATCAATCGATATGGATGCCAGAATGCGGGCCGAGTATATTTTGTAACCAACTGAAGGCCAGAAGAAACGTAAATTACCAGAATGCCCGTGGACGACCAGAAATCCTATTTATGTTATTTGCAAGCCATTGTTGAGGCTACGCTATCTACGCTTTCTTTTCATCTTTGTTTTGATTGTTCTTAGTTAGGAGAAAAGAGGGGAAATCCTTCAGAGTCCTCTTGGAACTCCATTGGAATTATCTTTATTTTCTTATTCTATTATTATTTAGACTATGATTTGTGTTTCTTCTATCATGTCTGAGTAGTTCATCTTGTTAGGTTTAGGGATTTCATGAGCTTAATGTTAAAACTGAATATCAATTAGGATTGCTAGAATATCTATAGATCTCTACACCAGGGTGATTTGTAATACTAGGATCTGGAGTAATTAGGATACCACGATAGTGTGACTGATTGCATGAACCTAGAATCATAGGACAATTGAGATACACGAAAGTGCAGTCAATTAATGGAACCCGAATCCTGCTGGATTAGATACTTAGGCGCATATGAGAATTTGGTTTAGGAATCTAGTTGAACATAATCGATTAGGTCGTTAATGCTTGTCTGAGGTAATATCGATCGACACTCAGGCCATAGTATCGATCGATACTCACTTCTTGTTCGCATGCAAAAGGTGGAACAAGGACTTAGACATCTGATTAGTAATTACATTGATAGATGAATTGCTTACTTATTAAAATCGAGTTCTAGAATGAATCTATAAGCTGTTAGCATCTTGAATTGTTGTTTTGAATTTCTTGATTGATAAATCCCTAAGTCTAGCTATTTCTCTTTATTATTTATAAACTCAACCAATCGAACAACTACTTTGTTCACATTAATTTTATTTACTGTTTTATAAACTGTTTACCTAGCTTAACTTTGATTTCTATAGTCTATTGTGTGTTCCTGCTCTCTGTGGATTCGATCCCTAAGCACTACGATTGAACCTCATATTTGAGAGAATAATTCACTCCTTAGGGTTAAACATTTGAGTGATATCAAGAACTCGAGGAAATCGTATAAAACGGCAACGGTTAAACGAAACACCGAACATTGCCTAAACTACACGATTTATTCGAGATTTTTCGTAAAAAATCGTATAAAACGTCGAGTGAATCGTAAAAACTGCAGCGATTAACCGAAGAAAACGAACATAGCTAAACTTTACGATTAACTCGGGGAATTTACTAAAAACGGCATCGGATCTTAACGAAATCTAACCCGAAGATAAAAGCCCATCTCACGATCTTAACGAAATCTAACCCGAAGATACGATAACGTTTTGAAGATTTACCCGCAGAAGGAAGATAAATGTCAAGTTTGAAGGTAAATGGCAAATTTGAAGATAAATAGAAGATTTCCGCGGGAAAAAGGAAAGATTGAGATAAATGGAAGATTCTCGATAAACTCGAATTTGGGCGAAATGGAAAGACTAAACCGCCTAGGAAGGGAGTATATAAGCAAGAGGCATAGGGCAGAAGCAAGACACACATTTTCATAGTTTTCACCACCAAACTTAGCATTTAGGAATTTTTCCATTTTTGTTATCGAGCTGCGTCTCAACTAGGGTTTTCGGTCTTAAAGTTCTTGAGTTAGGGATTTCGCCGACGGCTTACGTAGCTAAGGCCACTCTCGTTGTAACCGCTCTTACGCAGATTCGGAATAAGATCCTTCTCGATCTTCATCTCGTTCGTTCTTACTTTAATTTCAAATTCATCGTTTTCTTAATTGTTGTTGTGCGGTTCCGCAGATAGCCGGGTCCTCTGGGAACTTAGGGTTTACTCAAAGTTCCATAATTTACGGAAATCGACAGTAGGTGAATTTCGGTTCCCACAGTTTGGCGCTAGATGGAGGGAGGGTAGGATCTATCTTACACTGAAACCGCAACATGCCCAACAAAGAAACGATGACTGGTGACCAACAAACTCGCGACGAACGTGACAACATTGATAAAACACCACCACCACAAAATGCGCCTGCGGCCAACGCTACAAACGCTAACGCCGAGACCATCGAAAAGATGTTCTCCGATTTTAACAAAAAATCGGAAGAGCAGTAGAAACTCAATGGTTCACTCGTAAAACGGGTCGAAACCCTAACTGCGAAAACTAGAGCAATTCGCCCCCGCGGAACTACTAAAATCCGCGAAAGGAGGCTTGATTTCGCGACTCTATGGATCACCCCAAAACCGAGCAGGGTAACTTACCGGAGCAGGATTCCAAAAAAGATAACCCTGACGCGACGCTAAACGAATCGGAAAAATCTCCTACTCGCAAACAGGAGACCGAGGGAGACGACATCGAAAGGGTCGACCTGGAAACGAGCGACCAAGCCGACTCGTCAAACAAGAACGCTAACGTCCATCCTAGGAGGAGAATAATCGCAGCCCTCCGCCGGAGTCTTCTCCCGAGCGTTCTCTTACTGGAGACGAGGAGGAGCTCTACTTTGCGCGATACGCAAAAACTGCCGAGGAGCGATCTCCGGTTACTCGCAGCAAACGCCGACGAGGTCGGAAAACTGCTGGCGACCTGACCGAGATTCACGATCTCCACGAGTACATCACTAAAACGGCCACAGCGGTAAAAGCGGTGACATCTCAGATTCATCACGCTACCAGCGACGCACCCTTTATCGATCGGCTGCTATACGAATCTCGGAAAATGCCCTTCACGACTCACATCACCGAGGTCAAGCTACCCGATCCCGGGAAACTTAAGGTGCGAACTTACGACAGGACGTCTGATCCCAAAGCGCACCTGCAGGCTTTCCAGATCACCATGGGACGAGCCAAACTCAAGGATCACGAAAAGGACGCAGTCTACTGCCGTGTTTTGGTCGAAAACCTAGAAGGAGCAGCGCTCAAGTGGTTCACCAAACTTTGGCGGAATTCGATCGGAAGTTTCCGCCGACTTGCTTCCGAATTCCTGAAGCAGTACACGATGTTCATCAATCCGCAAACCTCTGACGTTGATCTCTGGAGCTTGTCATAGAAAGAGGACGAATCCCTCCGCGATTTCATGAGCAGATTCAAACTCGTCATGGCTAGGGTTAGCAGAATCAGTGACAAAGCTGCCATCGACGCGCTCAGGAAATCGCTCTGGTTCAAGTCGAAGTTCCGAAAATGGATATCTCTCGAAAAACCGCGGACAATCGAGGATGCGTACCACAAGGCTACCGATTATATAACCATCGAGGAGGAGACTAAAATCCTGTCCGAAAAGCATAAGCCGACGAAAGCATTCGCAAAGGATAACGCGTCCGAGCAGAAGCAGAAAAGGAAAAACTCTGGTAACGACAAGTTCGTCCATCACGAGGGGCAGGATCTTTGGATCAGAACAAGGGCGAACTATGGGTAACACGTGGACGAGAAACTCGAATTACGATTAGAATTATTTCTGCGACCTCCACCAAACCCGTGGACATTCTACCGTCAACTGCAAAGTTCTCGGCACCAGGCTTGCCGCAAAACTGATTGCGGGAGAACTCTCCGAGATATCCAGCGTCATGGACCTCATCCGCGATTCGGACCGCCTTCCAAAAAATGACAGGAACTCGCGAGCGGAAACTCCGACTCAGGGGAACCAGTCGGGCAAAAATCACGGACAAAGGCTAGACGAGAAGGGTAACGACGCTAACCGCCGAAAAATCAACATAATTATCGGTGAATCGCAGTATTACAACGACACCGTCTCGTCTATCAAATCCTACCAACGAAAAACCAAAACCGGCTCCAGTTGGAAGGTGCCGTCGGATGACACTCGAAAAAGGGTGATCTCATTTGATGACGCCAAAACCGGCGTAATGGATCAACCACACGCCGATCCCCTCGTCATTGACTTAGTGATAAGCGACCTAGAAGTCGCTCGAGTCCTAGTTGACACCGGAAATACCGTCAACGTGATCTTCCGCAACACGTTAGCGCGCATGGGAATTGATCTCTCGGAAGTCGAACCAATACCAAAACCGTTGACCAGCTTTTCCGGCGAGACATCCATGAACTTGGGATCAATCCGACTACCAGTGGCAGCCAAAGAAGTGACAAAAATCGTCAATTTCGCGGTAGTCTATTTCCCGGCCATCTACAACGTGATCATGGGCATGCCTTAGATAAATTCCTTGAAGGCGGTTCTGTCAACGTATCACTTAGGCATCAAATTCTCGATTCCTACGGGAATCTCAGCAATCTGGGGATGCCAAAGACAATCGCGATCCTGCTTCCTAGCTGAACATACGCTGAGGCAATTGGCGGCCGCGATTGTGAAAATGAAACGGGCAAAGGTCACGCCACCGCCCGCGGAAGACGACCCAAAGCAAGCAACGGTCGAGAAACAACAAGTTTTAGCCAAACAACATCTTTGTTAAACTTTGTGTTTCATCTGGTTCGTTAACTCCTTAGTTCACAGACTTTTCGATCACCTTAGTTGCTGGATCGATGTTGTTTGGCTAAAACTTGTTTTTTCTCGACCGTTGCTTGCTTTGGGTTGTCTTCCGCGGGCGGTGGCGTAACCTTTGCCCGTTTTGGTTTCACGATTGCGACCGCCAATTGCCTCAGCTTGTGTTCGGCTAGGAAGCAGGATCGCGATTTTCTTTGGCATACCCAGATTGCTGCGACTCCCGTAGGAGTCGGAAATTTGATGCCTAAGTGATACGTCGACAGAACCATCTTCATGGAATTTATCCAAGGCGTGCACATGATCACGTTGTAGATGGCCAAGAAATCGACTAACGCGAAGTTGACGATTTTCGTCACTTCTTTGGCTACCACCGGTAGTCGGATTGATCCCTAGGTCATGGATGTCTCGCCGGAAAAGCTGGTCAACGGTTTCGGAATCGGTTCGACTTCCGAGAGCTCTATTCCCATGCGCGCTAACGTGTTGCGGAAGATCACGTTGACGGTACTTCCGGTGTCGACCAGGATTCGAGCGACTTCTAGGTTGCTTATCACTAAGTCAATGACGAGGGGACTGGCATGTGGTTGATCGATTCCGCCGGTTTCGGCGTTGTCGAATGAGATCACCCCCTTTGGAGTTTCATCCGACGGCACCTTCCAACTTGAGCCGGCTTCGGCTTTGCGTTGGTAGGATTTGATAGACGAGACGGTGACGTTGTAATACTGCGATTCACCGATAATCATGTTGATTTTTTGGTGGTTAGCGTCGTTACCCTTCTCGTCTTGCCTTCGTCCACGTTTTTCACCCGACTGGTTCCCCTGAGGCGGAGTTTCTGCTCGCGAGTTCCTGTCGTTTTTTGGGAGGCGGTCCGAATTGCGGATGAGGTCCTGGACGCTGGATATCTCAGAGAGTTCTCTTGCAATCAGTTTTGTGCTAACCCTGGCGCCGAGAACTTTGCAGCTTACGGTGAAATGTCCACGGGTTTGGTGGAGATCGCAGAAAGAACTCTACTCGTAGTTCGGATTTCTCGTCCACGTGTTACCCGTAGTTCGCCCTTGTTCCGATCCAGAGTTAATGGCGTAGTTTTGTGCCCTGATATACCATGATTTTGACCCGCATTTAGCCATGGTTCAGGAGCATTTTGGAGTAAACTGATGATTTAGGTGCCCTTTTGGAGCTTAAAGGAGAATATTCCGAAATGACTATGAAGATCAGACAACAATGATACATATCGATCGATACACACCCTGTGTAATCAATCGATGACGCTTCCATTGAGGATGAAGTCGAGATGCTCCATCGATCGATGTAACCCATGTACCATCGATCGATATGAAGCGTGGAGAACAAGTCCGACTTGAATCCCAAGTCTTCCTAATATTACAATAATGCCCCTAACGAGTTTTTAACCTAATGGAACTCATATTTATAGTTTTTACCTATGTGTTTGGCTAGACATGCTTTTATTATTCTAGTGCTTTTTGTACTTCAAAAGCTTTACATGCTTTTTATGTTCTTTGATTTAAAAGTATTTTTTTCATCTTTAATTCTCAGAGGTTATATAATTCTACATTTAGAAGAAACACACAAAGAGATTTGTTATTCCAAGAACCAAAAGTTCAATCGTCTAATCTATGAGTTTCTATTATTACCTTGCTGTTATGAATCTCTCAGCTATGTCTGAGTAGATTTCTTTGTTAGATTTAGGGTTCACATAGTTATGAGGGATTAGCCCCAACTATGGCATATTGAACTGTTGATATTCATTATCCAAATGAACCCTAATGCTTACTATAGAGTAGCTACCTAGAGTATGATCATGGATGTGATTTAACTTGTTAATCATTGTCTTGAAATCATTTGGCATAAGCTTAGATCCTCTAGGGTTGTGCGAGAGCCGGTCTATGATCTTGGTGAACATTGTTTCGATTCTATCTTATGCTATATCGATCGATACTCCTATAGAGTTATCGATCGACATCAACCCATATCGTCCGATATCGCTGTCAAAACATCGATCGATATTTCTGGCAATAAGATCAATGGATGAGTATATTTAGCTATTTCTAATAGATCTGTCTAAGAATCGAAGTTCTTATATATCTTGCAAGCAATTCATTAAAACATCTATAGCATTATAATCCTAATTATCTGAATAGCAACCTTGAATCTAACTGCTTTCTTTTATTGTTTTAAACCAAAACCCATTCTCTTGAGCATCTTACCATTGCTCACAAACTGCAATTTACTATTTTAAACCTAATCAACCTAGCATAATCACTTAGGATTACATCTATTGTGTTCCTTAGTTCCCTATGGATTCGATCCCTAAGTACTACAATTGAACCTCTTATTTGAGAGAGTAATTCACTTCTTAGGGTTAAATATTTGAGGGATATCAAATTAGGCGCCATTGCCGGGGAACTTTGATTGCCATTAGATTTAATCTGATTAGGTATAGGTTATTTTTCTTTTATTGTTCAATTATCTTCTGACACCAAATTTTTTTTTTCTTATCTTTTTCAGGTACATGCCCAGCCGTACTAGAAGCAACAAGAACAAACACCTTTTGTACTCAGAAGATCCTCACAGCTTGGAATGTAGCATCCGCAAAGACCTACGCTCCTCATCGATCGACATCAACACATCCTTGTCGGCCGATACTTGCCTACCACAGTCGACCGAGACACCTTCAACGTCGACCGATACTCTCACTGTCACATCGATCGACATCAACAACCGTTCGTCGACTGATACCCTTCATCCGACATGGATCAATATACCTCACCTTACATCGTTCGATATTAACCGGAGAGACATGGTAGCGTCTATTATTCTCACTACCAATGAGAAGAGAGACCTGCGTGATCGAGATGGTCACCTGCGTAATGCAGCAGGTTCGAAGCTGAACGCTCAGAAGGAGATCATACCCGAGCAAGAAACTGCACCTACAGAAATCATTCAATCAGTAGAAGAGGCTAATCAAGCTAGATCGTTGGCTGACTACAACCGTCCAGATCAGTTCTATTCCAACCGATCAGCCATCCACCCTCCTGCTATTCAGAGAGGAGATTTCGAGCTTAAGCCGCAGTACTACACCTATGTAGGACAAATACCCTTCTGTGGGTTGTCCAATGAGCATCCTATGGACCATCTGGAGAGGTTCGAGGATCTCATAACCGTCATAAAAGCCAATGGAGTCCCTCAAGATTATCTTCTTTGCAAGCTTTTCAAGTACTCTCTATTTGGAGAAGCTTTGCAGTGGCTGAGACAACTACCACCAGGTTCTTTCACAACCTGGAGTAACATCAAGAACGTATTCCTGCGTAAATTCTTTGATGAGTCACGCGCTGAAGAATGGAGGAAAAAGATTGCTACATTTACTCAGAGTCCTTAAGAGTCATTCAAAGATGCATGGAACAGATTCAAGTCCTACCAAAGAGATTGCCCACACCACGGATTCAACAAAGTGCAACTTCTTTGCAATTTCTACAGAGGCATCACATTGGATTATAAAAGAGCTCATGATACAGATAGTGATGGCAACTTCAACACCAGGAATCCACAAGAGGCTGTGAAGTTAATTGATAACTTAGCTTCCAGCAACAGCACAAAGAACTTCATGAAGACAAAAGCCACACCATTCATTGGGAAGGAATCCCCTATATATTAATTGAGAATCATTTAAAAAGTTGTAACCTTAAGTTTGTAAGAATTAAAAATAATCCCAATCCTATGTGGCATAGCTCTTTGGCTTCTATTTCAAATTCCAAGGATTTTAGAGCATGTGATATAATGTATAGTCTAAAACTTACACTCTCTAGCAATATAATATTTTGTAGGCGATGGTTGGTCACATATATCAAATATTTATTGTTTCGCATGCTTTTCTTAACTAAAACCTACGGAATTACCTAATGTGATTAAAATATATATATGACAATTAATGATTCAAAACAATAAAGATTTGATAACAATCTGTATACTTTTTCTCATTTTGTTTATTTCTTTATTATTAAAATAAATTACACAATTACATTAATCATATAATAAAAATCTAGATTTTTTTTTGTATGTTGTATTTCGAATTTTTCAAAATGAGTATAAATTACTAAAACTGTTAAAAGTCTCACATAAAATTTTAGGATCAAGGTTTTAATTTTTTTTTCTATATTAAAATATAATGATTATAAGACCATATGAACAAATAATTTTAGTTCATATATATATATATATATATATATATATATATATATATATATATCGTTTCAATTAAACTATACATCGGATGAAAATACATACTTATATTTTGATATTTGACTTGAACATATATTGAAAAGTTAATATTTTAATTTTGAAATATGTCATTTTATAAAAAAATGATTATAAATTATTGAAACTACTAAACATCTCACATTAAAAAAAAATTCGTTGGTGTAAAGTTTTGTTACACCAATATGCAAATAATCATAAAATCATATGAGTAGAAACCTCATTTAGTAAATATTTATATTAAAACTGTGCTATATTACTATGTTTATATCTTTCAAATTTAATTATATATCATACTTAATATATAAGATTGATTATTTTGATTTATTTACCCTAATTGCGAATAAACAAGAGTGATAGTTAAATTTATATGCATACGCTACTTTATTACATAATAGTAATTGATTTATTAGTTATTTAATAAAAATATTTATTATTTTATAATATGCAGAAAAATATAAATAAATAATAAATATAAAATACTTATTCTGCATAAAGTTCAGATCCTAACTTAAGTATGTATTCTTTAATTATTTTAAATCTTAAGTATTTTCTAAATTTCAGGTTAAAACAAACAAACGAAATGAGAATAAACTTCAAAATAAATACTTATATCGAGTAATAACCAAAATATAAAAAAACAAAACAAGAGATAAAATTGAGAAAAATATGATTGACACGTGAATGTAAACTTCTCATAAGCATAATTAATTTTTAAATTGTTAAATCATGATATAACTTAGTTAAGTTGTAATTTGTTAATTTTTAAATTCTTTAATTTTTTGAATCAGTATGGTTATGTTAAATCATGACCATAATTAATTTTAAATTGTTTATTTTTATTTGAAAAACTTATAATATTGTTTTTTAAAAATAATTTAAAATTTAACTTAATTTTATATAAAATTATTTAAAAATAATAATTTGTAAAAGTATAATTTTCTAATATTACTAGACAAATAAATAAATTATATTAAATTAGTTTAGAAACTTTATATATTTTAAATGTAAATATTTTACCAACTGCTTCTTAAAAAAACATTAGGGAACTTGCTAATACTCTACCAATAAAGCCAAATGACACTCAGTTTATTTTCCATCACTCGAACACTGAAAATGAAACGATATACGAAATCGGGTCCATTAAATTCTAAGATTTGATCTACAGTTCTAATTACAATTGTTTCTGATTCTACGTATAGATAATTATATAAAAATTCCAAAATTCTAAAATTTCAAATACATATAAAAACAATCATATGTAAATTTTAAATTTGTCAATACTAAAATTTTATATTTTAATTACATATATTCATCATGCGCAAGGCGCAGGTCTTATCCTAGTACATCAATAAAGAGCAAGCATAGCTGGATACCATTCAAAAGTTACTAAACAAGAAGATTTGTTCAGTGGAGGATGCAGAGACTGCAGGTGAAGATTATATAGAAGAAGATGTGAATTGGGTCGATGGAGCTGGTTTTAAGAGAACTGGTAACCAAAGAGGATATAGAAACTTCACAGGCCAGAGAAGCAACTTCAACCAGAATTCACAGAAGCCTAACACCTTCAGCAGCAGCAACCCCAACAACAGGAGGAGCTATGGGAATTCATTCTACTCCAACCCACACCCACCCACCCAAGATACTAAACTGGAGGAGATGCTTGACAAGGTCCATGAGAGTCAGCAGAAACTCCAGACAGACTTCAGTGGGAAGATTGACTCCGCCTACAACACCCTCCAAACAAAGCTAGAGGCTCTAAACGCCCATATGAAGAAGCTGGAGACTCAGGTGTTTCAGATAGTATAAGCCCTAAAGAAGTAGGAGCTTGCCAACAACCATAACATCAATGCCATTTTGGATGATGATTTTGGGCAAGAGGTAGTAGAAGAGATTCAGCAATCTGATGATGAGAGAGACTTCGTTCACGATTACTATCGATCGATATCACCCCGTGATTATCGACCGATACGATCCCATGTACATCGATCGATTGACTTTAATGAGTGTCGATCAATGGACTTAGACGAGTACCCATACGAGTGCAGTACCGTCAAGACTATGCCTCACGAAGCCTTCGCAGCATGTCACCCACATCCGCCCGTCCCTGTCATGGTTGATGCTCACAACATCGACCGACATGATGCCCCTCCTATCGATCGACAAGAAGACCATGATATCGACCGACGCACACCAGTCAGTGTCGCCCAATAAACGGTACCCCAACGCCGAGTGCAACTCCCCAAGATAGATGGTGCACGTATTGACGCATTCTGGGAGCAGTATTACACTACTAGAAGCCCTCAGAAAGCCATCTTGGAGAGACCCACGGATATCTTTGAGTCTATGGATATAGAAAAGGAAACGAATGGAAGAGTTCTCAGAAAAAGGAAAGAGAAGATACCGAAGTCTTATAAAAGGGAAGCTAATGAGAAAGAATTGTCAAGCTTCAGAAAAAGAGTTCTAAAAATATCTAGAGAGAAACCTTTTTAAGAAGCCGACTTTTCACACAGATTGTGGAAGTTTTTTAGAGATACAAGAGAGACAGAAGAAGACATAAAGAGGATGTTTCATCAAGCCAGAGACAGTCTAAAGAAGAAGACCACACTGGAGAAGAAGAGCGATCCAGGGAAGTTCACAATACACTGTTCCATCAAAGGTGTTGAGTTCCCTCGTGCCCTATGTGATACTGGATCTGGAGTCAGCATCCTACCCAAGCTTATGGCATACCAGCTAGGTCTGAAGATCGAGCCTACTGAGGAATCCGTCATCTTTGTGGATTGTTCTCAGCAGAACTCTGGAGGAATAGTTAGAAACCTTGAGGTACAGATTGGAGATGCTCTAATTCCTAGAGACTTCCCTGTCCTAGCCAACAAGCTCAACTTCAAGACTTCTTTACTACTTGGAAGAGCCTTCTTAGCCACAGTTGGAGCCGTTTGTGATCTCAAATCCAACAAGCTATGTCTAACCCTCATCAACCCTACCATCCACTACAATAATGTTCCAGTCATCAAGTTTCCAAGGATGAAGAACCCATCACTCGTAGCAACATGTTTCTGTGCCTACGAGTATGATTCAATGGCCGAGTATGAAACCGATCCAGACGTATCGACCGATGGCAGTCTTCTACTATCGACCGATACCAGCCGACCCGAATCGACCGATGAATACACATGGTCATCGATCGATAAGATATTTAAGAAGATCGATGAAGAGTTTCCAAACAGCAATTTTGGCACCAATGATTGGGAGAACCATCATTATATGCCCGAACTAGCTAGCATCACTACTCAGGAGGAGTACGTTGCAGATTATGAAGAGGAACGAGCCACCGAGTAAAGATCTCTTCGAGAAGATGAAGCCAGACTTCCTCTCCCATCCTTCATCTTAAGACCATCGACCGATAGAGACCCTTCTGCATTGACAGATATGCCTCTACCCAGATTGCTCAAACGACGTTTTGAATCAACGAGCGACGAACCTTACTGCGCACCAGTCTATGTCCCACACGAACCACGAGACAGAGATTACTCGATTGGAAGCTGGGCAAGCACTTACAATGAGAGTTTTGCAGTAGATACACAGCACCACTACCATCCGCGATCCGACCTGAAGCACACGTATCGACCGACACGGAGCACCAGGCATCGACCGACATGTTCCTCAAAAGATCGATCGATGCACCTGCTCTACCATCGATCGATACAGCATCTACACCATCCGAGGTACAAACACATAAAATCTATTTTACATTACTAACTCCGGATGAATATGGTATTTTCAGGGATCCAGAAGGTCATGCACGAGCACTAGATGGAAGAATCATTCCAATATCCAAAGAAGACTTTGCAGATATCCTTCAGATGGCCAATGGACCAATCAGTCCCTACATAAACCCACCCATCTACCAGAACGATCAGCACCAACTACCTCATGAGCAAGATGGTGCAGAAAACATTCATTCCAACTCAGCAGATCCAGAAAATCAACGCCTATCGATCGATACCTGGAAGAAATCATCGATCGGTATACATCGCGAGTTTGGGAAGAGAGCTTTCAAACACGGAGTTCGTCGTTTCTTCTGGGAAAAGAAGGACGAATTTGGTGTCTACAGAGATGAGAGTGGTTATGCACGAAGCATCCATGGTGACATCATCAATGTCTACAAAGAAGATATTGAGAATAGAGCCAAAATGTTTGAGCACTCTTGTATCTGTTTACCAGAACATGCTGAACAGTTTACTAAAAGAGTTCCAGTTTGTAAGCTCTACACACAAGCAGAGGTTACACACATGCTGAATGAAAGAACCAGTGAACGCAACTGGGAGATAGCAGGATTGAGCTTAGAACATGAGAAAGGCATATCAAGACTTCAAGGAGAACTACTATGGAATATGTCTGGCAATGACTTCGCTCGCAAAGAGAGAAAAGCCCCACAAGAAGAGGTGGATGCACTTCGCAGAGAACTTGAATATCAGCGACGACCATTGACCGATGCAGCACAATCAGCATCGATCGACTCGACCTTTGAAGAACCTATCGAGAGTCACTTACAGAAGCTATCGATCGATGATATACCCAGCACATTGATCGATAAATGCGCACCAGACTACTGTACCAGAGAAGAACTTGAAGAAGTCACAAGAGATATCTACATATCTATCGAATCCTGTGAAGAGGACGCACATAGATCACTCGACAAATCTTGGTGGCCGGTACAAGGTGACGTTCAAGAATTGAAATGCACAGTGGAGAATATTCAGCAGGAGATCGAAAACATCAAGCACCAGCTCGTGAGCCAACCAGCACAATCTGCATCGATCGACGAACCTTTGCACCCATCGACCGACGGACATCCATCCACATCGATCGACAGGACTACACCGAGATCGATCGATACCACCCTGTCGCCTGTGCACCATACCCAAAACCTCAACACCATGCCAATGAGTACTGATCTAGAGAATACCTACAGCAACGCTGGACGATATGAGTGCAGTTTATCAAGCATTGAGGAGTGGTTACAGAGAATCCACTATGAGGTCCATGGTTTGCAAGCTAGTATGACCCGAAGTGAGAAAGCTACAAGAAGCTTCTTAACTTCATGGTTTGAAGAATCACAAGACAAGGAGGATACTTGTTTCCCAACAAGTACCTGCAACCCACCTCACTAGCCACCATACCTCAATAGTCAAGCTAAATGAATTTAAATAAGCGCTGAATGGGAGGCAACCAACTGTTAGGTATTTTCTTACTTAGTTTTATTTTATTTTTACTTATCACTTTCGTTTATATTTTGTTTTTAGGAACATAGCTACACGATCACTACCTCTATCGACCAATGCGACCTTGTCTACATCGCCCGACATAACCCTATCCATGACGATCGATGGAAGTGACTCACCATCGATCGATACAAACATCGGTCAGGTATATCGTTCACAATTTTGATATCGGTTACATATTTATTATTTCTTATGCTCTAACTCCGACTGGTTATACACTGAGAATAGTGTATGATTTAAGTCTTGGGGGAGTGAATTACTGATGCTACTTTACCTTTTTGATCTCTCTAAAAAGTTTTCAAAATTGGTTTTATTGAGTCTTGGGGGACAAAAACATTTTTAAAAAAAAAGTCTTTTGCTTTTTATCTTACTACTCTTTAGCACCATTCTTAGAATTGTTGATTGCAGAAAGTACTATAGATGCTAAAGTTGATCACCGATCATCCTATGACAACACTTTTCATGATTGTTTGGAAGAACCAAAGCTGATTTCCAACCTAACCTGACATTTATTGCTTTTCTTGGGGCTTGGTATATAAGGGATCAGAATCCTCATGCAAGTCTGGAAGGTAAAAGTCTCAAAAATTTTGGTTTCCTTCTCTCCTTCCTTTGGCATCCCATAAAGAGAAAATAAAAGATTGAGATGATTTCCTGAGAGGCAGAGAGAGAGGTACATTATCCATGACCCCACTATTCTAAACCAAAGGAATGATCACAAATTGTGGAAGCGAGGAGAGGTAAATTACCTATGACCCCACTATTCGCCTACACTTTGTCAAAAAAAAAAGAGCCATAAAAAGTTGAAAAATCAATAAGATGAACATTAGTTGTTCACTGGGATTGATATAAAAGAAAAGAAAGTTTGGGACTCAAAGAAGGGGGATACAGAGAGAAAAGGAACCAGGATGAGAATGTCTGATACTTGTTTGAGTTGAATCCATGTGTTCTTTGATCGATACTCCCAAGGTAAAGCCTACACCTTTATTTCATGCATAAATGAAATCAGTAGAGGGGATAGTAAGACAAGATTGTTTAAGTTGATTGGCTAGATGAATTTGGTTGCTAAGCTAGGATATGGTATAATGTACTTCTGTAGTTAGTAATATGAGATGTGGCTTACAGCAAAGTAGAAGTGATGATTTTAGAGCTAAGATTTTATTGAGTCCATACTGTTTTTAAACTTCTTCAAAAAGAGACTAATGGTTTGCTTGAGGACAAGAAAAAGGTTAAGTCTAGGGGAATTGATATACCATGATTTTGACCCGCTTTTAGCCATGGTATTGATATGTTTTTATAAGTTTTATATATGTTTTGGAGTCTATTAGGTATGTTTTCAGGTTCAGGAGAATTTTGGAGTAAAGTGATGATTTAGGTGCCCTTTTGGAGCTTAAAGGAGAGTTTTCCGAGATGACTATGAAGATCAGACAACAATGATACATATCGATCGATACACACCCTATGTAATCGATCGATGACGCTGCCATTGAAGATGAAGTCGAGATGCTCCATCGATCGATGTACACCATGTACCATCGATCGATATGAAGCGTGGAGAACAAGTCCGACTTGGCCGACTTGAGGCCCAAGTCTTACCAATATTAAAATAATGCCCCTGCCGAGTTTTTAACCTAATGGAACTCATATTTATAGTTTTTGCCTATGTGTTTGGCTAGACATGCTTTTATTGTTCTAGTGCTTTTTGTACTTCAAAAGGTTTACATGCTTTTTATGTTCTTTGATTTAAAAAGTATTCTTTTAATATTTAATACTCAAAGGTTATATAATTATAGATTTACAAGAAACACACAAAGATATTTGTTGTTCCAAGAACCAAAAGTTCAATCTTCTAATCTATGAGTTTCTATTATTACCTTGCTGTTATGAATCTCTCAGCTATGTCTGAGTAGAATTCTTTGTTAGATTTAGGGTTCAAATAGTTATGAGGGATTAGCCCCAACTATGGCATGTTGAACTGTTGATATTCATTATCCAAATGAACCCTAATGCTTACTCTAGAGTAGCTACCTAGAGTATGATCATGGATGTGATTTAACTTGTTAATCATTGTCCTGGAATCATATGGCATAAGCTTAGATCCTTTAGGGTTGTGCGAGAGCCGGTCTATGATCTTGATGAACACAGTTTCGATTCAATCTTATGCTATATCGATCGATACTCTATAGATTTATCAATCGACAGCAACCCATATCGTCAGATATCGCTGTTAAAATATCGGTCGATATTGCTGGAAATAAGATCAATGGATGAGTCTATTTAGCGATTGCTATTAGATCTGTCTAAGAATCGAAGTTCTTATATATCTAGCAAGCAATTTATTAAAACATCTATAGCATTATAATCCTAATTATCTGAATAGCAACCTTGAATCTAACTACTTTTTCTATTGTTTTAAACCAAAACCCATTCTCTTGAGAAACTTACCATTGCTCACAAACTGCAATTTACTATTTTAAACCTAATCAACCTAGCATAATCACTTAGGATTACATCTATTGTGTTCCTTAGTTCCTTGTGGATTCGATCCCTAAGTACTACAACTAAACCTCTTATTTGAGAGAGTAATTCACTTCTTAGGGTTAAACATTTGAGTGATATCATGCCGCTTGGAGATCCTGCCCCTCGTGATGGACGAACTTGTCGTTACAAAAGTTTTTCCTTTCTGCTTCTGCTCGGACGCGTTATCCTTTGCGGATGCTTTCGTCGGCTTATGCTTTACGGACAGGACTTTGGTCTCCTCGTCGATGGTTATATAACCGGTATCCTTGTGGAGCGCGTCTTGGATTGTCCGCGGTTTTTCGAGAGTTATCCATTTTTGGAACTTCGATTTGAACCAGAGCGATTTCCTGAGTGCGTCGATGACGGCTTTGTCGCTGATTCCGCTAACCCTAGCCATGGCGAGTTTGAATCTGCTCATGAAATCACGTAGGGATTTGTCCTACTTTTTCGACAAGCTCCAGAGATCAGCGTCAGAGGTTTCCGGATTGATGAACATCGAGTACTGCTTCAGGAATTCGGAAGCGAGTCGGCGGAAACTTCCGATCGAGTTCCGTCTAAGTTTGGCGAACCACTCAAGCGCTGGTCCTTCTAGGTTTTCGACATAAATACGGCAGTAGCCTGCGTCCTTTTCGTGATTCTTGAGTTTGGCTTGTCCCATGGTGATCTGGAAAGTCTGCAGGTGCGCTTTGGGATCAGACGTCCTGTCGTAAGTTGGCACCTTAAGTTTCCCGGGATTAGGTAGCTTGACCTCGGTGATGCAAGCCGTAAAGAGCGTTTTCCGAGATTCGTATAGCAGCCGATCGATTTCGGGTGCGGTGCTGGTAGCGTGATGAATCTGAGATTTCATCGCTTTTACTGCTGCGGCCGTTTTAGTGATGCACTCGCGGAGATCGCGAATCTCAGTTAGGTCGCCAGCAGTTTTCCGACCTCGTCGGCGTTTGCTGCGAGTAATCGGAGATCGCTCCTCAGCAGTTTTTGCGTATCGCGCAAAGTATAGCTCCTCCTCGTCTCCAGTAAGAGAACGATCGGGAGAAGACTCTGGCGGAGGGCTGCGAGTTTTTCTCCTCCTAGGATGGACGTCAGCGTCCTCGTCTGACGAGTCGGCTTGGTCGCTCGTTTCTAGGTTGACCCATTCGATGCCATCTCCCTCGGTCTCCTGTTCGCGAGTTGGAGATTTTTCCGTTTCGTTTAGCGTCGCGTCAGGGTTATCTTTTCCGGAATCCTTCTCCGATAAGTTACCCTGCTCGGTTCTGGGGCGATCCATAGAAGTCGCAAAACCGAGCCTCCTGCCGCGGACTTTAGTAGTTCCGCGGGGGCGAATTGCTCTTGTTTTCGCAATTAGGGTTTCGACCCGTTTTACGAGTGAACCAATGAGCTTCTCCTGCTCTATCGATTTTTTGTTAAAATCGGAGAACATCTTTTCGATGGTCTCGGCGTTAGCGTTTGTAGAGTTGGCCGCAGGTGTAAGTTGTGGTGGTGGTGTTTTATCAACGTTGTCGCGTTCGTCGCGAGTTTGTTGGTCACCAGTCATCGTTTCTTCGTTGGGCATGTTGCGGTTTCAGTGTAAGATAGATCAAACCCCCCCTCCTTCTAGCGCCAAACTATGGGAACCGAAATTCACCTACTGTCAATTTCCGTAAATTAGGGAACTTTGAGTAAACCATAAGTTCCTAGAGGACTCGGCTATCGGCGGAACCGCCCAACAACAATTAAGAAAATGATGAATTTAAAATTAAAGTAAGAACGAACGAGATGAAGAGCAAGAAGGATCTTATTCCGAATCTATGTAAGAATGGTTACAATGAGAGTCGCCTTAGCTACATGAGCCGTCGGCGAAATCGCTAACTCTAGAAATCTAAGACCGAAAACCCTAATTGAGACACAGCTCGATAACAAAAACGGAAAAATTCCTAAATGCTACGTTTGGTGGTGAAAGCTCTGAAAAAAGTGTCTTGCTTCTTCCCTATGCCTCTTGCTTATATACTCCCTTCCTAGACGGTTTAGTCTTTCCTTTTTTCCCACGGAAATCTTCTATTTATCTTCAAACTTGACATTTACCTTCAAACTTGACATTTATCTTCCTTCTGCGGGTAAATCGTCAAAACTTTTTCGTATCTTCGGGTTAGATTTCGTTAAGATCGCGAGATGGGCTTTTATCACGTTTTTCAAAACTTCCGAGCCCTTTTGCGATAAATCCATTTTGCGACTTTGTACGAGATCGTTTCCTGATACGATGCCATTTTTAGTAAATTCCCCGAGTTAATCGTAAAGTTTAGCTATGTTCGTTTTCTTCGGTTAATCGTTGCCGTTTTTACGATTCACTCGACGTTTTTTATTAAAAACGCGTTTTTTTACCATTGTTACGAAAAATCTCGAATAAATCGTATAGTCTAGGCAATGTTCGGTGTTTCATTTAACCGTTGCCGTTTTATACAATTTCCTCGAGTTCTTTTCAAGAAAACAAGGTTTTACGATTTTTATCGTAAAACTCGAACGATAGGACAGATCGAGACGAAACGGGAGACAGTTTAACCGTGGTTTGGAACATGATCGTGTCGAAGGACGTAAGCTTTGAACCGGGGATGTGGGAGATCGAGGCTCAGGATGCTCGGCTCGACGTACGGCGAACCGAACCGGACCGGTTCAGCTCACCGTTCGGCGAGCTAGTCGGGATGGGACCAGCTCGCGTTTTACGGCGGTTTCGGTTTTTTGCGGTTTTGTGCTTAATTCGGACGATCGTGTAATCGACGTTCGTGTCGTTCTTCCGAGATAACGATTTCCGAGTTTTTCCGCGGATTTCCCTTGTTCGGAAATTTATTTTGGATTTATAAAACGATTTCTCGAGTTTTATAAAACGATTATCGAGTTTTAGAAAATGATTTCGAGTTTTATAAAATGATTTCTCGAGTTTTATAAAACATATTTTTTTATCTTTTTGCGGGAAGTTTTGGCTATTGATTCCGTTGTACCGATTTTTACCCCAACATCTAAACGAACAAATCTCTCATCTCCTCCATATGGGTCATCGAGATGGAAAAACGAACAGCCCCTTGGCAATATGCTGTTTCGATTCAAAAGGTATTGATGGATAACTCCAGTCTAACGAATCGGAAGTCTAAGTCGCAGCATTCTGCTTAACTTCTTCAAACGCGATGATCACGCAACTTTCAAGGTCGATGACCCTCTAAAGCTTCTCCTAAATCATCCATTACTCCTAAGACTTCACATAAATACTCTTTTCCCATTGGCCTCCTATATGAACGGTAGTGGTCTCCTTTCAACGTTCATCATTAACTCCTAACATTGATCTAACTTCTTTATCTTTGCTTCCTTTAGTCATATTGTCAGAAAAAATACCCTGATTCCAGTTGAACTAGACTCTAATATCACTTCTCACAGACTGATTTATATTGAATTTGAACGTGTAGCCATAGCATATTTATACCCCTTGTAGTTTCTAAGTCAATCTCTAAGCAAAACTTGAAAATTTGCTTAGAGAGATTGTCATATTTTAGAGAGAGGTTTAGAGAAGTGTATTCTTATTACGTTCTTGGATATGTTACGAATGAAGCCATCATCCCTTTTATATACATGACCACATGATATGCCATGATTTTGACCTGCTTTTAGTTATGGTATATTGGTGTTTTTACAATTATTTATTATATTATAGAATCTTTTAAGCATATTTGTAGGTTCATGAGTATTTTGGAAGGAAGTGATGATTTTGGAGAATTTTAGAGAAAATTGGAGAAATTACTCGAGTTGGAATCGACCAAGACGATTGAGGTCGACATGGAGTGTCTCACGTCTATCGACATGCACCTACCATGATCGATCGACGCCGAAGGTGCGGAAGACCAATTCGCGAGACAAGCCTATTTGAAGCCCAAACATCACCAAATGACTATTTTACCCCTGACGAGTTTAAACCTAAGTTTATATACTCTGCCGAAGTGTTAGAGGCATAGAGGTTTTTTTGTATTCTTTTCACAGAAAAATGTTATAGGAATTATAGTTTGGGAGAAAAGATTAACTGAGAGATTTGTGATTGGAACTCAATTGTTTTCTATCTATCTTATACTACGTAGATTTATTACTTTGCTTGTGTTATGAATTGCTTAGCCATGTCTGAGTAATTCACTTGTTAGAATTAGGGTTTAAATAGGTTAGTGGGATTATCCCCAATTATAGGATCGCTTGTTGTGGTATTCATTAATAGGATGTTCTTAATGCTTATGTTTTACACTTGCTAACTAGAAACTTGAATCTAGGATTGTTAGGTTGTTTAATCATCCTTGAATAACTCTGATAGTCTTGAATACATCCTGATAATCTAGGATTTTGCTAGAGATAGAGAGAAATTTTGATCTAGGGATCCATAGTGAGTGTTTGTTAAATAGCGTGTAACGCTTGGCTAGCCGCATCGATCGATATTCCAAATGGAAATCAATCGACGTCGAGTAAAGTGAATCGATCGATATTCCTATAGAATAATCGATTGACACGATCATCGATCGGACATTCTTGTCTTGGTTAACAACATTCTAGTCAATAGACTTATTTATTAAATTAGAGTTTAGTAAATTTGTTGTTAAGATAGTTAATGCTCTTTAATACCATACAAACAAATAGATAGCACCTATAGGATTATAATCTCCAACACCTGAATAAAAATCCTAAGTCTAGCACTTTTCCATTTAGGTTCGAACCCTCATTCCATTCTTGTCGAATATTGTCTTGCTCAGTTATAATATTTTCTTTTTACTGATTACTTGTTTACTAAGATTTACTATTTATATTGACCTAGTTTTATTGCTTGATTGGATTAAATAGGTTCCATAGCTCCTTGTGGATTTGATCCCTAAGTACTGAAAAAGTTCTTTTATTTGAGAGAGTAAGTTGCTCCATAAGGTAATTTGAGCATGTATCAAATTTGGCGCCGTTGCCGGGGAGCTTAGATCGCCATTAGATTTAGTCTAATAATTCTAGGCTTTTCTTTTACTTTTTCTTTTACCATCTTCTTATAAAAATTTTCTTAATTTTTTCAGGTGCATGCATAGCATAACCAGAAGCAACAAGGAAAAAATATGGGAACCGAAATTCACACCGTCGATTTCGGTAAAATATGGAAACTTAGGAAACCCCTTATTTTCCAGAGGACCCATATTCTCTGCCAGTCATAGAAACAAAACTTGTCGAGAATAAAGCGTAGGTTTCTAAGTGCGGAAAATTCTAAGTCTAGAAAAGATGTAAAAGTCTCAGATGAGAGCTCTGAAATTCTTCCTCTGCTTCTGTCATATGCCTCTTGCTTATATACTCCCTTCCTTGGCGGTTTGGTCCTTCCATTTCGCCCAGATCCGAGTTTATCGAGAATCTTCCATTTATCTTTATCTTTCCTTTTATTTCCCGCGGAAATCTTTTATTTATCCTCAAACTTGACATTTATCTTCAAATTTGACATTTATCTTCTTTCTGCGAGTAAATCATCAAAATGCCGTCGTTTCTTTGGGTTAGATTTCGTTAAAGTCGCAAGATAGGTTTTTATCGCGTTCTAGGACTTTCCGGTCCATTTTGCGACAAAACCGTTTTACGACTTATACGAGATCGTTTCCTGATTCGATGCCGTTTTTAAATAAGATTTCGAGTTAATCGTAAAGTTTGGCAATGTTCGATGTCTCGGTCAATCTTTGCCGTTTTCTACGATTCACTTGAAGTTTTATTAAAAACGCGTTTTGTACAATTTCTCACGAAAAATCTTGAATAAATCGTATATTTTAGGTAATGTTTTGTGTTTAGTTTAACCGTTGCCATTTTATACGATTTCCTCGAGTTATTTTCGAGCAAACATGACTTTATGGTTTTTATCGTAAAACTCGAACGATAGGACGGATCGAGACGAAACGAGAGACATTTTCGGAACATGATCGAACCGAAGGAAGTATGCCTTGAATAGAGGACGTGGGAGATCGAGGCTTGGGATAATCAGCTCGACGTACGATGAGCCGAACCGGATCGGTTCAGCTCGCCGTACAGCGAGCTATCCGTGAAGCGACTAGCTCGCTGTACGGCGAGCTATTCGTGACGTGACTAGCTCGCCGTACGGCGAGCTAGCTCGATGCCACCTAGCTCGCCGTACGGCGAGATAGTTTGGCTGAACAAGCTCGTGATTTATGGCGGATGCGGTTTTTCGCGGTTTTGTGCTTAACTCAGGCGATCGTGTAATTGGAGTTTGTTTCGTTCTTCCGAGATAACGATTTCCATGTTTTCCGCGGATTTCCTTTGTTTGGAAACTTTTTAGAATTTTATAAAACGACTTCTCGAGTTTTATAAAACGTATTTTTATTTTGACGGAAACTTTTAGCCATTGATTCCGTCGTTACCGATTTTGACACCAACAAAAACAATTGCTATTTTCAGAAGACCCAGCAAGCATGGAACGTTCGATCCGTAAGGAACTTTGTTCTCGATCGATCTCATCAACACCTCTTCGTCGACCGATACACATCAGACCCCAACCAACCTCACTTCATCATTTATCGACACGGACAACTCTTCGTCGACCGACTCTGATCACTTAACATCGATCGATACTCAGCCGCGAGACATGGTTGCGCTTCTGATATTGACTGCGAACGATAATGGAGACCTTTATGATCAGAAAGGTCATCTGGGTAATGCAACAGGTCAGAAACTAGATACTCAGAGGAATGTAATCCCTGAACCTGATACTGATGAGGACACTCGACCCAAGACCTTGGCAGACTACAACCGTCTAGACCAGTAGTATGCCAACATGTCAGCTATTCATGTTCTAGACGTGCAGAGGGAAAACTCGAATTGAAGCCCCAGTACTAAACACTTGTGGCTCAGATACCTTACTGTGGGTTGTGAGCATCCTATGGACCATCTTGAGAGGCTCGAGGATCTCATCGCTGCTATTAGAGTTAAGGGAGTCCCTGACGACTACTTACTGTGCAAGTTCTTCAAGTTCTCACTTTCTGGAGATGCTGCAAATTGGTTCAAGCAGTGACCACCAGGATCTCTTACAGCCTGGGCAGAAATTAAGAATGCGTCTCTGCGCAATTTCTTGGATGAGGCACGAGCTGAAGAACTGAAGAGCAGGATTGTTACCTTTACACAGAAACCTGGAGAGTCATTCAAAGTCTCTTGGATTAGATTTAAGTTCTTCCAGCTGCGCAGAACTTTCTTTAGAGGAATCGCTTTAAAGTATCAGATGGCTCTGGATACATCAAGCGATGGAAGCTTTAACGTTAGGAATCTGAAGCTGTGTGACTTATTGAGAATCTAGCAAACAGCAGCAGTATCAAGAACACTGAGTCTGAAAGGAGGAAATATGTAGCATTCATTGGGAAGGAACATATGGATGAAGTAAAAGCTAAGTTAGAAGTGTCAACCAACTACTTATGAGACAGGTTTGCTCAGCTGAAGATTCAGAATATATAGATTCAGAGTTAGCAGATGTGAATTACATTGGAGGAACTGAAATTCAGAGGTCTGGGAATCAGTTTTGAAACACGAACTTCAGTGGTAATGGTTAGAGGAGTAACTTCAACCAGAATCCACAATTTCAGAAACCCAACAGGAGTTACAACAACAACAAAGGCTATGGAACTTCATTCTACCAGAATCCACCACAACAGTCTAGGAGAAAAAGATTGAAGCCATGCTTGATCAAGTGCTTGAACCACAGCAAAGGTTGACAGTGGATTTTAATGGGAAGATTGAGTCCATCTACAAAGAACTGGACACCAAGATTGAGACTTTGGGTACTCATGTAAGGGAGCTTGAGACTTAGATGGTTCAGACTAGAGAAGCTGTTAGGATGCAAGAAGGGGATGAAGCTATGAAACACCAAGTCAAGGTCATACTGGATGATGCTTTCTGGCAAGAAATTTGACATATAAAGATGGAAGAAGATGATTTCGAGGAGGAAAACTTTTCCGATCCCGACGAATCACCTTCTCATCGATCGATGCCACCTAATGTGCAACGATCGGTAGTAATCAATAGAGATCGATCGATAGGTGATTATGCAGGTCGATCGACACCTACTGAGCTGACTGAAACATCACGAGCTAGAGATCGATCGATAGAGAGAATATGACAATGATTGACATGATACTATCCCCATTGCGATTCTCTCACATTCCAAGTGCGTTTCCCCCAATTGACATATTACGAATCAATGCACTTAAACCGCCATCAACCAACCCTCCCAACCCTACATCAGACCCTGTGGACATTGATAAGGTCACCACTGGAAGAAACACGAGGAAAAAGAAGAAAAAGGTTCCTAAACATCTCAAGAGGGAACCCAATGACAAGGAGTGGATGGTTTCACAAAGAGAGTTCTCAGGATCCCACTAAACAAACCTTTCGAGGAGGTTTACTATACCCACAGACAGTGGATGTACTTTAAAGAGACCAGGAAAACTGTGGAGGACATTAGGAAGATGTTTCACTATGTTAGGGAAATGATGAAACAAAGGATCACATTGAAGAAGAAGAATTATCCTGGGAAGTTTGCAATACCATGTTCAGTCAAAGGTATTGAGTTCCCACATGCATTATGTGACACAGGAGCATCAGTCATCATCTTACCAAAGGTCAGTTTCAGTCTCTTTCGCTTACTGATGAACATAGCACTCGCATGTCTTTAATACTAAATATTCATGGCAGACCATCTAGGTTTAAAGGTGGAACCTTTGATTCCCTCAACCAGCCGGCGACCGATGCAACTCTTGACGCATCGATCGACAGACAGTCCACGCATGGAATCCTACCTGATTTTGCCTTGCAGACAACGAGCAACAAGTAGGATGGCTACTCTATAGGCAGTTGGGCAGACAGGGGATTCAATGAGAGTTTTGCACTCGACACTGCAATCATATCAGATTCAGAGGATTACAAAGAGGAGCATGATGAGGATTATGATGAGTAGTATGCTAGAGAAATCCATGCCATTCTTACAGATGATAGACTCCTATGACCCATCAACAAGACGAAACTCACAAAATCGATCTGCACGGTTATACCAGAATCAATTGATACTCAGCCACATCAGGAAAATCGACATCAACAATCGATTGACACACAAATGTGCACATTGATCGATTTCAAGGCCACTGAATTCAGGAAATTTGGAAATTTTCCAATTTTTCCTAGTGCACCTGATGAGTATAAAAGAGGTCTTGCAACCAAGAGGACGTCTCATACCATAGAATCAGACAAGATATAAGCACCTACAACCTTCGGGAGACATAGCAAGAGAGGAACAAATTTCAGGGATCATCATGGAAAAGCAACAAGTGCAACATTCAACCAGCCAAAGATCACCACCTCTCGTCTACCATTGAGCGACGGAGATCTTTCTACATCGGTTGATTCTAACCCTAAAACTTTTATTCTAGGAGAGGTAATCTTTCCAGTATACGCCGAAGAAGTGAACCAACCAACGAATTTCCTAGTCATCGCCTGCGCATCCTCCTATAACATGATATTGGGCCGGCCCTAGATCCATGACATGGGAGCCGTACCTTCAACTCTCCACCAATCCATCATATTCCCGACCCCCTGGGTCATTAGGGTAATCAAAGGAGACCAGGAGAACGCTAAGGCCTGCTATAGAACCACTTTGAAAGGAAAGGTCCCAGCCTTATAGAAATTACCGAAAGTCCCTCTAGCCCCCCACACGGAGGAGCCCGAGGTAGAAGAGATGGACGAGGTACCTTTGTATGAAGAGAATCCGGCCCAAAAACTGCTAATAGGGTCCAAGCGTCCCACGGGGTTAAAACAGAGGCTGATCGACTTCCTTTGATCCAATTCCGATTGTTTGGCCTGGTCACACGAGGATATGCCCGGGATTGACCCCGAGGTTATCATGCACAAGCTGCAGGTAGATCCTCAATTCACCCCTGTCCGACAGAAAAGGAGGAAATTTTCTCCAAAAAGGGACGAAATCATCAACAAAGAGGTCAAGAACCTGCTCGACGCTGGATTGATAAGAGAAGACCAGTACCCTGAGTGGCTGGCCAACGTCGTCGTGGTCAAGAAAAAGAAAGGGAAATGGAGGGTCTGCATAAATTTTACTGACCTCAACAAATCATGCCCCAAAGATCCTCTTCCCCTACCTCACATCGACAAGCTCGTCGATGCCACCGCAGGCCACCAGCTCATGAGCTTCATTGACGCCTTCTCTGGCTAAATCTAATTCTCATGCACCGGGAGGACCAGGAAAAGACTTCCCTCATGACTCCCAAGGGTATCTACTGCTACAAAGTCATGCCTTTCGGCCTGAAAAACGCAGGATCTACACATCAAAGGCTTGTAAATGATGTTTGCCGTTCAGTTCAGGCAGACAATGGAAGTCTACATAGATGACATGCTGGCAATGTCCCTCGAGGCAGAAGACCACATCTCCCATGTGACACCCCCGATCTGGTTTAAGTACAAGTTGACTCAACCGGCTGTGCAACAATCAAACAAGAACATGCACAGCCAATCACTAGTAACTTAAACCAAACCAAAGAAGCCACAGTGTGCACATAAATGATTAACTCATAGTTCCCGGAATAAATCCAATTACCTTAAGCCAATTGCCTAAGTACACATATCCTATTAGGTACAACCCAAGGCTTTGCAACCCGACCGAGTAATACCCAATAGTTGGTTCGTCCGGACAAGGACTAATATCATATAGACCCCGTACTTAAAGAAACATTCTTTATACATTATATAATATTCTTTCAAAAGCATCTTACAAAACATTAAGTATTAACCTCGAGGTTTTCGGTTAACAAACATTATACATAAGATATATGAAACGACTTTGCAAGGATAATAAATCTACCGCTGGCTGAAGCCGTTCCTTCACATCCTATAGTAAAGGTCTCCCGCCTACTGGTTACCTCCATCACAAATGAGTCATGAGTAACTAGTTTACTCAGTGAGTCTAATCCCACACCCCAACACATATTAATAATATCCCGAACAATGAACTCCATTTGTATGCAGTGGAAATATATTCCATAACTATATATATATATATATATATATATAAGCCTTATCATTTGATCAATGTGAATCCATCTTAAACATCACCTCCACGATACCCGCCAATCACTCATACTCATAATATATATATATGCTAAACCCGGAAAACCACCAAGGCTAACCGAACATAGCGGGGAATAAATATAACCATCATCTCCATCAGATATTCCAAGATAGAACATCCAACGCTGCATGCAGTTACACAGTCTCCAGGGTGCGACCCCATCATAGTGTCTTCATGACCTTGATCCATATCGCAGGACCAATTCACGGCAATGCGGGACTTTTGGGAGAGTGAGTATACAATAAGACTTCACACGATTCCTACTTATAGTAGTAATAGTATGCAAGCAAGCAAGCAGACTGGCTGGTGCAGGTCATGTGACTTAATTACTGAGGAAGCAAGCAGGCTAGAAGGTGCAAGGCATGTGACGGGTCAGCAAGAAAAATAGAAAGCTTGTCGATATTTCAGAATAGTTTTTGACTAATTATTTCCCGTCCACTAATTCCCGTCCTACTCTTGACTAGACTCGTCGACCTTGAATAAAACTCGAACATAGTAATTAACACTCGACCACAACTTTCAAGGGGAGGTCTTTCGACCACAAGACAGTCCCGTCGAGAAATTAATTTTATGCGTCGATTTTTTTATATTTTTCAATCTGATTAGACCAACTCAAACTTGTCGAGCGGAATTTTTCTCGACCAAATTCTAATCCGGTCGTGAGGGTTATTACATTCTTCCTCCCTCAAAAGAATTCGTCCCCGAATTCTCAAAACATAGCTGTACAGACTCTTACTGAACACTGGAGTCTCTGCCAGAAGTTTAAGATAACCAACTCTGAAATTATCCTCATCTAGCCGTGTCAAAACACATGATGATTCCCCAAATACTTGAGCTTTTAAAAAAAAAATTTCTTTTTTCTCCAATCTTCTGATATGGTGCTCACCTATCCGCAAAGGACCTTTAGGATAAGTGAGTTGAGGTTGAAGGCTTTTTGGTCTCACCAGTTCTATCATACTGGGTCTGATATAGGATTACGCAACATCGGCTCACTAACTACATAACTGAAACAAGCTCCGGTCAACAAATAACCTTTTCAACTCTTAACAACTCAGTACCGACCAAATAACCGATCTGCGGATTTCCCAACTTTCATAAAACAATTCTTTCTTTTCATCGCAGCCACTTTCAAGATTAACCAAATTCATTACTGCTACACAACTCTCGTCAACTGTGGTTTGCATACTTGTATTGACATCGTTGAATCTCTTAATACCATCACTTCTGAAAGTCTTCTATCTGCTTTGCTTCCAGATCAATGATCATGGAAATATGAGGTGATGTGCCATACGTGAAAATGACATCTCCGGTCTGGTCAATGTCAACTTGATTAACTGTGAAACAATCAAACAAGAACATGCACGATCAATCATGCTAACATGATTCAGACCAAGGGTGCTACTCTCAAATACACACACACACACATTCCAAGAATGATTTCTCCTATAGTATTCTATACACTTCTAATCTAACCGAGACCCTCTTCATAATCTTCTGAACAACTCAATCTCTCTGATGTTTCTCATATCCAAGTCTTGTCCTATTGCTTTCTGATTTCCTTTTTCTGTCTAGTAACTGAGGAATCAACAAGTCTGCCTATACCAAACTTGATTTACCAACGAAGTACTCTCATATGATGACTTCACACTTTCTCTGTTGATACATCCTCTGATCTCTTAACAACTTGGGAATTCCCATATGCCTTATGGTTATACCTTTTTCCTTGCACTCTTCAATTTTCCTCGGGGTTCACTTCACATCTGCTTAACTTTAGGTAGAATTTAGGTTCCTTGTCTCACGTCTCCGCTTTCTAATTCTCTGGAACATTAAGTTCTTTTGCATGACACTGTTCTTCTATTATTTGCTGATATTCTCTTCACCAAGTTCCTCTTATGATTTCCTTAAGTTCTCATTCTTCAACTGAGTTCCTCAAATACAAACGAATAAGCAATCCAGATCTACCACTTGCAATCTCGACGGTTCTCTATTCTCTCCTTATAAGGCAGCCAAATAAATCACTCCCAATTCTGCTCCATGATTCTTGAGTTCCTGCTCCATATCATTATCAATATCTATTATTCTTAAAGCATAAGCAATATCATTTGCTCTTCCTAAGTCTTCTTTGATCAGTGAACACTTTTATTCGTTCTCCATATTTAAACGATCACTAAATTTGATGTGCAACAGAACGACTGCCAACTTCACTCGTGCATAGGATAATATAACTTATCTTTCTTGAGCTTCCTTGATGCATAACCGATTACCCTATCATCTTGCATTAGCATTCATCTTGACCAACACATAATAAATCCATGTAGTAGTATATGGCCGGATAGGCTCATGCAAGTCTAAGTTGTGCGAAGACGTAGATACTTCCTCTAACAGATTGCATACTTCATCAATACTTTTACTCCATTCCAAGGTAACACCATTCTAAATCGATCATATAATTGGTGGATATGGTTTCTAACTCTTGAACAAACTTCTGATGGTAACCGGCCATTATGTAGTACTAGCGATCCTTTCAAAATATGCAACAACGCCTTGTTCTACTTACTGACTAAGGGATCTAACTTCCAATTTCCTTGCAGAAATACTTACTACAACGTGAAGCGTCCATCAAACGTCCTTGGAATAAAACTGCGCCTTGTGACCAATCTTAACCATTATTAAATTCTAGAACTTGATACTTGACTCTGATGGTCACGTCCTTAATTTACGATACTCGAACATAACCGCAAACTCTGGTTCCTTTTTTACCATTGACACAGGTACACTCCACAGAAAATAACTAAGTCGAATGGAATCTTTCTCCAAATAAATCTTCTGACTGCTACTTGAACTCGGCTAGAACAACTTGGTGAGATACCTAGGCTATTGCAGCGAATCCATGCTCAACATAAATACTGAACGGTTTTACTTCTTATATGTCAGATCTTCATGTTCCCTAGTTGTCCAACTGTCCTCAATACTCTGCTCCTTGTTATCTTCCCTCCGTCCAATGATGAAGATAATGGAATACACCACTTCATCTTTTCCCAAACGGTTTGAAAGTCTCCACACTGATATTCGCGATGCTCCAACACTTGGTAGAATACCATTGCAGGCCAACGATGACTGGTCTTCTCCGAAAGAATTCTTTCCTCAACAATATCCTAATTGAGCTCGGTAACTAGATAGCCAATCTCACTCTAGATAGAAAAAAACCGCTATAATGGAAGTACTAAGGAATGGGGATGGCATACGAAGGCATACCATAACTCTAAATGGCAGCCAATACTTCCACGAATAAGAACGGCATACTCGAATTCACAAAAGTGAATCCTTCCTAAAACAATGACACTACCCGAGAACAACATCTATGTGTTGTTCCCGCATCAAACACAATATGGGCGGAAAATTCCGTCCATAGACAAGGTCTCTTATGACACCTTGATCACACCTTCACTTATTTATTTAATCATTCATAAATTTTTAAAATGCACACAACACGCAATGGTATAAGAAACAAACCCACGATTGGACCTTTTCAGAGGTTTTAACGGTCAAGGAAACTATAAAGTGAAGGCTCTACCCATATAGCCAAAACTTGGTAAGAGACTAATGGTAAGGAATGCAAACAAGTTCAACAAGCAGTATCCTAGGTATAGGTATTGGGATCGGGTAACTTCATGGGAAATGGTAGGATAACCTCCTTACTCAATACTGGCACCACCAACGCGTGAATGACATAAGCGATTGAGGATTTTATTTACTTGAACAATCATCACCATACTTTCCTTGCTAGCTAATACCATAACAACTCAGGTTCCTCGGTCTTGATCTGATGAAACGTCCAACCAAAATATTCCCCATTGACTTTCTTGATCCATTTCTGAAACTGACCTTCGATCTGAACCTCATAGTCTTTGAACGGTCTTAATGGCATGAAGAAGCTTCATTGGCAGTATCCACTCCCTTGACATTCACGTGACACTCTACAATCTCCTCAAAGCTCTACAACTCCATTAGCTCTTGTTTTCTCAAAAATTATTTTCTAAGTCCCTATAAAACATCTTCATGGTTGTTGGCACATCCTCCAAACCATAATGGATGAATCAGATTCAATCGACTTCGAAATCTTGGTGCGAACATCTCCCTGTACCAACTCCATAAACTCCAATCGGTCCCATGTTTCGGGTAGAAAACACTCCATCTTGAACTCTCGAAAGAAATCTGTGTGACTTGTAATAACATTTCCAAAATTATACTTGACGCTTAACTACTAACTTAGTGCGTCGTTTTTGATGTTATATGCTTCCATATCCTTTTTACAATCCTCGGACAATGGTCCACCTCTGTTGTTCTGCTCCAAGTGTTGCATCCAATTTTTGCCACCAGCGAAAATATTCCACAAGTGGTTTAACCCTTCCTTGTATCTTGTGGTCACAACAGCTTTTCTGCATCCTAAGCTTCAAGATGTCTTGTTACAAACGGTTTGGTGCTGGTGTGTCATTCGTCTTGTACTACAGTTGAACCATCACTGTCACTGATGCTAAGCTTGAAACAATTGTTGAATCTGTCAGGCTTGTATACTCTGGTGCTGGTACAGCTCAGCATAAGCGAGATAACCTTGAGCAGCCAGAAGAATAAGTGCATCTTGGTGATAGTGTGCTATCAGACCTACCTAAGCAAGATTTTTGCAATAACACCACCTTAACATCGATAACACATGGGCCGGTGATGTATTTGATGTGTCGACTCTGAAATATCGGTATCCATACTGGAACTCGAAAGCACGGCAGGAAATTATAACAATACCAAATCTGAGCATGGCGGTAGAAAACCCAAGCATGAAGACATCAAAATCGGTAAGTACGTTCCATCTCGTCGAGGTTCTTTTGTTGCATCTGCTATGAAAGATAACAGTATGGTAACTACCCATGATTATCTATCCTAAGATGAAGGAACCAGCCACCACATCCTAATTATCCTTGCGACTCATTTCAACTCGAAAAACGTTTAAAACAAGTCCCATTCAAGCATCGTATAACCATGCTCTGATACCACCATTATGACACCCCCGATCTGGTCTAAGTACAAGTTGACTCAACCGGCTGTGCAACAATCAACCAAGAACATGCACAGCCAATCACTAGTAACTTAAACAAAACCAAAGAAGCCACAATGTGCACATAAATGATTAACTCAAAGTTCCCGGAGTAAATCCAAGTACCTGAAGCCAATTAATTAAGTACACATATCCTATTAGGTACAACCCAAGGCTTTGCAACCCGACCTTGTAATACCCAATAGATGGTTCGTCCGGACAAGGACTAATATCATATGGAACCCGTACTTAAAGAAACATTCTTTATACATTATATAATATTCTTTCAAAAGCATCTTACAAAACATTAAGTATTAACCTCGAGGTTTTCGGTTAACAGACATTATACATATGATATATGAAACGACTTTGCAAGGATAATAAATCTACCACTGGCTGAAGCCGTTCCTTCACGTCCTATAGTAAAGGTCTCCCGCCTACTGGTTACCTACATCACAAATGTGTTATGAGTAACTAGTTTACTCAGTGAGTCTAATCCCACACCCCAACACATATTAATAATATCCCGAACAATAAACTCCATTTGTATGCAGTGGAAATATATTCCATAACTATAAATATATATAAGGCCTATCATTCGATCAATGTATTCCATCACTTTCTTGTATTAGATTTATAGAAATAACTTCTTAAGGTTGTTTGTGAGATGAAGAGCTCGATTAATTGCTTAAGAGTGGGAGGAGTACGGTAATCAATTTTAAGGCAAGATTAAAGAAAATATGTAAAATGGAGCCGTTACGTTGCGATGATCGGAGGCATCTGAGGCTGCTGGACTTGATTGTCGTAGCCACGATCATGATGGAAATCTGAATCTTTAAAGGGCCTGAACAAAACATGAAAAGACAAGCACATACCACCAAAATTAACAAATCCATTCAAACTTCTTACCACAAAAAATAACCTTAAGAAGTTATTTCTATAAATCTTAAAAATCACCTCCACGATACCCGCCAATCACTCATACTCATAATATATATATATGCTAAACCCGGAAAACCACCAAGGCTAACCGAACATAGCGGAGAATAAATATAACCATCATCTCCATCAGATATTCCAAGATAGAACATCCAACGCTGCATGCAGTTACACGGTCTCCAGGGTGCAACCCCATTATAGTGTCTTCATGACCTTGATCCATATCACAGGACCAATTCACGGCAATGTGGGACTTTCGGGAGAGTGAGTATACAATAAGACTTCACACGATTCCTACTTATAGTATTAATAGTATGCTGATATATTAGTACTTGAGAACAAGTACTAAGGCTCAGGGTAAACCTCAAATAATATTTCATAATTATTCTTAAGTGTTTACATAAGTAAACACCTCACCATAATTGGGTTAAGATACTTTGCTAATCAATCAATCATATTTAGTAATTAAATCAAGCAACACTCTTTCATAGATAATCATTCATCTATCTAAACTCACCTTTGAATCCATGAGATTGGCTAAGGAAGACTAGACACGAGCTCAAGCTAAACGATCACCACTTGCTAATCACTTCCCAAAACAGAATGAGGACAAGGCATGATCCAACTGGTCCGGCCACTCTCTTTGACCATCAATTTAAAATCAACAATATCTGAATTCAGCTGGTACACCAATTCTAGTTGTAGCCACGCCTACCCCGATAAGAACCACATCAATCCAAGGTCGGATTCATTCAGAACACAGCTCAAAATAAACTAATCCCATACAACTTTGGAAAGAAAACTGATCTGAACAGCATCTTGCATCTTACCGAGTTAAACTCAAACTCTATGGTCACGCCTACCTCAGCTCTTGAACGTGACTTAGACTGATCCTTGGTATCCTTCTGAGACTTATTCTGACCATAAAACCAAAGCCTCATTGTCGGATTAAATAAGATCACAGAACCAAGCCGCTAGATTTACTCGATACCTTTAGATTTATTCATGGACATTGCTAAGTTTGGTCCTAGATATGAAGAGAAAAATCGACCAGACTCTGCTCTGTTTCTGTCTCCATCTTGGCCAGACTTACAAAAGACTTCATATCAGTCAAGAGAAGACAAAATCATCTCCCCATTATTTTTTCTGATTTTTCTCTCCTATTTCTCTCACTGATTTTCCCTGTTTTTCACTCAATATTTCTCTGGTTTTTCTTGCAGGTTATGGACGTCCAGAGGAGAGAAGGTTGTGTCTTATATCATAGGAGGTTGCTTCACCTCAGGGTTTCACTCAGGACAAAGCAAGGAAAGGAGTGGGCAGGTGGTGACCAGCTTCATCACTATCAACAGCGAAGCAGCTCTCCTTTCCTTCACATGAAGAAAGCTTTTCCCAGCCACATAATTTTTGTTTTATTAAACTGAGCCAGCAAGCAAGAAGACTGGCTGGTGAAGGTCACGTGACTTAATTACTGAGGAAGCAAGCAGGCTAGAAGGTGCAAGGCATGTGACGGGTCAGCAAGAAAAATAGAAAGCTTGTCGATATTTCAGAATAGTTTTCGACTAATTATTTCCTGTCCACTAATTCCCGTCCTGCTCTTGACTAGACTCGTCGACCTTGAATAAAACTCGAACATAGTAATTAACACTCCACCACAACTTTCAAAGGGAGGTCTTTCGACCACAAGACAGTCCCGTCGAGAAATTAATTTTATGGGTCGATTTTTTTTATTTTTTAATCTGATTGGACCAACTCAAACTTGTCGAGCGGAATTTTTCTCGACCAAATTCTAATCCGGTCATGAGGGTTGTTACATCCCATCTACAGCAAGAATTCGTCACTCTCACGAAGTACAACATGAAGCTCAACTCATCAAAGTGCCCATTTGGAATCAGCTCCGGAAAATTCATGGGATACATAGTTACCTACGGGGGCATCGAGGCCAATCAAGACCAAGTGCGAGCCATCCAGGCGATTCCCTCCCCGCGTAACGTAAAAGAGGTCCAGAGACTAACAGGCAGGATAGCCGCACTGAGTAGATTTATCTCCAGGCTGTCCGACAAATCTCATGCATTCTTTGAGGCCCTGAAAGATCCCAAGGACTTCCAATGGAATGACAAGTGTGAGCTCGCCCTCAGCGACATCAAAGCTTACCTAACCACGCCTCCTCTCCTCTCAAATCCCCTGGATGGAGAGACCCTACTACTCTACCTTGCCGTGTTCGAGCATGCAGTAAGCATAGTTCTTGTAAAGGAAGAAGGAAGGAGGAAACGACTCGCTACAGTCACCTCGAAAAGCTAGCACTAGCACTGGTAACGGCGGCCCAAAAACTCCGGCTACTTCTAGGCCCATCAGGTCATGGTATTGTTGGGAAAAAATATCATGGCACCAGATTCCTCCAGCCCCCGGGCTGAGCACCGGCCTCTAGACCCCGGATCCAAAGGGACCCATGGTCCGAACCCTGCCTTCAGGTTCCCCTGGCCTGATCCGTGTCCCTCGAACCGACCCTTGAGTAAAATGGAAGTTCTCCATACAAGGAAACTCTCCCATATTCGCAAATATGGAAGAGTTTAACCTAATGCAAGCCGACATCTACATCTATATAAGGGGAACCCAAACCTTAGAATAAGGGATCGACACATAAAGATTGAGAGACTAAACCTAGGCGGCTAGGGTTCATACACCAATATTGTAACCCCCTTATCAATAATCAATAATACGTCTCTGTCTCTGCTTTACCTTGTTCTTCCTCTCATTTCTCCTTATCTTTCATAAACATCCTTGCTTCTCCTCACTTTAATACGAACATTCTTGTGTTACGTAGTACTAAAATGACCCTACACAAAAATACCATAACAGCTTGGCGCTAGAAGGAGGGGAGTAAGCCAACTACGTGACGATGACACCAGAAGACTCAGCTGAACCCACCGGATATACTCCAGGAGAAGCCGAGCTCATCAATCAGCTCAACACCCTCCGAGGAGAAATCACCGAGCTCCGCGAAACTCGAGGAACAACCGGGGATAGCTCAGAGCTTCTCCTAGAAGTTCAAACCGTAAAAGCTAAACTCGACGAGCATACTCAACGACTACAACGAAGAGGGGAGAAAGTAGGGGCACTCAATGCCGAAAAGCATCTTCTCCAAGAGGAGAACCAAGATCCCGGGAAGAGCAGCAACAAGCGTTGGAGGTTTCGAACCCGAGTTTGAACCATGCCCTCCCTTGATACTCGTGCCGACAAAGAAAGAGCAACTCAGCGTACGGCTCCCGACGACAAGGAACCTGAAGGCAAGGAAGCAACAACAAGAAGGACACAGGTGAACCTAAGCAGTGACTCCGATATGGAGGACGAGGAATAATCACCCGACGACCCATTGATCTCAGATCCAGCCGCTGTGGCATATCTCGAGAAGATATTCTCCAAGAAGTTCAACACCATCCAGTCAATGGTGGAAAGGGTTCCAGGCATGGCTCCCCCCATCAGAAGGAGCAAGCCTAACTCCTACTCCGACACGCCCTTCGTGGAAGAGATTGCCTCGGTCAAGATGCCAAGGAAATTCTCCTTCCCTACCATGAAGACTTATGACGGGTATTGGTGTCGAAAACCGTAATCTCGAAATCAACGTCTACGATAACTTCTGTAAAAATGGAATCATTACTTTCCGCAAAAATCGTTTTATAAAACTCGAGAATCGTTTAATAAAATTGACGATCGTTTTATAAAAACTCGAACAACCGTTTTATAAAACTCGAGAATCGTTTTATAAAACTCGAGAATAGTTTTATAAAACTCGACGATCGTTTTATAAAAACTCGAAGAACCGTTTTATAAAACTCGAGAATCGTTTTATAAAACTCGAGAATCGTTTTATAAAACTCGACGGTCATTTTATAAAATTTCGAAGAACCGTTTTATAAAACTCGAGAATCGTTTTATAAAACTCGAGAATCGTTTTATAAACTCGAGAATCTCTTTATAAAACTCGCGATCGTTTTAAAAGCTCGAAGAACCGTTTTATAAAACTCGAGAATCGTTTTACAAAATCGCAAAAAACCGAAACCGCCGCAAAACGCGAACTAGTCACGACTAGTTCACCTGTTGGCGAACTAAGCCGAGCTGGCTTAGTTCGCCAGCAGGCGAACTAGAAGCCTCTCCACTAGTTTGCCAGCAGGCGAACTAGGAGTCCCTCGACTAGTTCGCCTGCTGGCGAACTAAGCCAGCTCGGCTTAGTTCGCCAGCAGGCGAACTAGGAACACCCTGACTAGTTCGCCTACTGGCGAACTAAGCCAAGCTGGCTTAGTTCCCCAGCAGGCGAACTAGAAGCTCCTCGGACAGCTGGATCGGACCGACTCGATTCTCCGTACGCTGAACCGATCATCCCAAGCCTCGATCTCCCGCATCCCCAATTCGAAACTTACGCCCTTCGACATGGTCGCATTCTGAACCACGGCCGAAATGTCACTCGTTTCGTCTCAACCTGGCTTATTGTTCGAGTTTTACGATAAAAACCGTAAAAATCCGCTTTCTCGAAAAGAACTCAAAGAAATCGTATAAAACGGTAACGGTTAAGCTAGACACCGAACATCGCCCAAACTATACGATTTATCCGAGATTTTTTGATAAGATCATAAAAAATGCGTTTTAATAAAAAAAACGTCGAGAAAATCGTAAAAAAACGGCATCGGATCAGGAAACGATCTCGTATAAAATCGTAAAACGGCCCGAAAGGTCCTAAAACACGATAAAAACCCATCTCGCGATATTAACGAAATCAAACCCGAAGATACGATGACGTTTTGACGGTTTATTCGCAGAAGGGAAATAAAAGGCAAGTTTGAAGATAAATAGAAGATTTCCGCGTGAAGAATGGAGATAAAAGGATGTTTCCCGATAAACTTGAATCCGGGAAAAATGGAAAGATTGAGTCGCTTGGGAAAGGAGTATATATGCCAGAAGCATAGGGAAGAGGAGGAGGACGAAAATCAGACCTAAAAAGGCGGCTGTTAGCTTAGGAATTTAGGACTTAGCGTTTAGACTAGCAATCCAAATCCTTAGAACGTTTCGACGTCTAAGTTCTTCAATTCTTCTTGTAACAGTTGTCGATTTCTTATTTAATAAAAGCTTTCATACATGTTCTTTATTCTCTGTTCTTCATTGTTCATCCATATTCTGTTAAATTCATTTGTTTTAGTGATTTCTGCAGAGATCGAGGACCTGGGGAAAATTAGGGTTTCATCCGAAGTTTCCATATTTGACGGAAAATCGATAGTGTGTATTTCGGTTCCCACACTTTGGCGCTAGAAGGAGGGGGGGGGGTCGGATTCTCTTACACAATAGTCGCTAAAACGAATGATAAATAACATGCCTAATCTGAACGGCGACGTCATCTCGTTCAAGAAAAGAGCAACGATCGATTCGATCAAACCTCTCAACTATCTTCTCATTATTGAGCTGACGATCCAGAATATGGATGTCGCGAGGATATTAGTCGATACCGGAAGCTCGGCTGATATCATCTTAAAGAATACTCTCGAGAGAATGGAAATCGATCTGTCTGAAATCGCGGAAAACGTAAGCCCGCTAGTAGGACTCTCGGGAGAAATCACCCTGACCCTCGGAATGATCACCCTGACGGTTCGCGCCGGGAGCATAGTGAAAAACGTCGAATTCGAAGTCGTCGACCGACCTATGTCTTACAACGCAATCGTAGGGACACCGTGTTTAAATTTGATGCAAGCGATTCCGTCGACGTACCATATGTGTCTCAAGTTTCCGACTCCGTGCGGGATCGAGACTATATGGAGAAATCGGAGGACCTCGCAAGTTTGCTACGCCGCGGATTTAAAACGAAAAAATTTGCCGGTCGATGTCTCTTCCAAAAAGAAAAAGAAGTTGACGTCCCTCGACAACGCCCCAGAGCAAGATAAAACGGAACTCTTCTGGCAGTTGCGAGCGGCTGAAGCTTTGGAAGGTAAACGCGAGCCAACCTGCGAACCCGTCATCTCAGTATGCATCGACGCGAATTTTCCAGAACGCTGCGTCGAAATCGGTGCGAACCTGAGCGAGACCTTAAAAGTCAAACTCCTGACATGTCTGAAACGAAACTCGAACACGTTCGCTTGGACTGCGGAAGATATGCCGGGGATCGACATAAATATCACATGTCACGAACTTAAAGTTGACCCAACATCCAAACCCGTCAAACAAAAAAAGACGAAAACTGGGGCCAGAACGCGCCGAAGCGGTCAATAGCGAAGTCAATAGACTCCTCAAAGTAGGATCGATCACGGAAGTTTGATATCCCGACTGGCTTGCCAATCCCGTTGTCGTAAAGAAAAAGAACGGAAAGTGGCGAGTTTGCATTGATTTTACCGATCTCAATAAAGCATGTCCGAAGGATAGTTATCCGCTGCCGCATATCGATCGCTTAGTCGAGGCAACCGTGGGAAACAAACTCTTATCCTTCATGGACGCCTTCTCAGGATACAATCAGATCATGATGAATCCTGAAGATCGGGAGAAAACCGCATTCATAGCTGACCGGGGAACCTATTGCTATAAAGTGATGCCTTTCGGTCTAAAGAACGCCGGTGCGACTTACCAATGACTTGTCAATCGAATGTTCTCCGAGCAACTCGGAAAAACAATGGAAGTGTACATCGACGATATGCTCGTGAAATCCCTCGAAGAGCAAGATCACGTCGTACACCTCCAAGAATGTTTCGAAAGGCTCAATCTTCATAACATGAAGTTTAACCCGGTGAAGTGTCGGTTTGCCGTCGCATCCGGAGAATTTCTAGGGTACCTCGTCGCTTACCGCGGGATCGAGGCTAACCCGAAACAAATCACGGCGCTAATAGAGATGGTCTCTCCCAAGACGAAACGCGAAGTACAAAGACTGACCGGCAGGGTCGCAGCACTTAACCGTTTTATCTCGCGATCAACGGACAAATGTCTACCTTTCTACGAAACATTGAAGGGAAACAAAAAGTTCGAATGGTCAGAAGAATGCGAGAAAGCTTTCCAACAGCTGAAACATTTCCTAGCTACCCCGCCAGTACTCGCGAAGCCCGTAGAAGGAGAACCATTATTCCTCTATATCGCGGTGTCAGCAACCGCCGTGATTGGAGTCCTTATTCGGGAGGAACGCGGTGAACAAAAACCGATCTTCTATGTAAGTAAAACGTTATTGGACGCAGAGACGCAATATCCGATGATGGAGAAATTGGCTTTGGCCGTAGTCATGTCGGCAAGAAAGTTAAGGCCATATTTCCAATCTCACACCATCATCGTGCCTACCTCATTCCCTCTCCACACCATTTTGCATAGTCCCAGCCAATCGGGAAGATTAGCAAAATGGGCGATCGAGTTGAGCGAGTACGATATTGAATATCACGCAAAGACTTGCGCGAAATCGCAAGTACTCGCAGACTTCATAGTGGAACTCCCAACGGGAAGAACGTCCAACCAAGAGCCAAACTCGACCTGGATCTTATACGTTGACGGATCCTCGTCCAAACAAGGCTCTGGAATCGGCATCCGACTTGCATCCCTGACGGGAGAAGTATTGGAACAGTCATTCTGTTTAATTTTCCACGCTTCGAACAACGAAGACGAGTATGAGGCCTTGATCGCGGGATTACGATTAGCTCACGGGTTGAAGATTCGTAATCTTCACGAATACTGCGACTCCCAGCTAGTGGCTAGTCAATTCAGCGGAGAATACGAAGCAAGGGACGAGAGAATGGAAGCGTATCTGATCTTGGTAAAAGATCTAACTCAGAAGTTCGATCAATTCGCCCTGACTAGAATTCCTCGAGCGGAGAACGCCCAGGCAGACGCCTTGGCAGCCCTAGAATCCAGCTCGGATCCTGGTATGAGCAGGGTAAGTCCCGTTGAATTCATCGAACACCCTAGCATCGGACCGCCCATAGTCGTAAACCTGATCAATGAACCAGAGGACGATATGGAGGAGAACCATCCAGCCAAGGATCAATCCGATTACGGATTTGATCGTCTGAGGATGGAAGCAATTCTCGCATACATAACCAACGGAGAACTTCCACCGGAAAAATGGGCGGCCCGAAAAATAAAAACTCAGGCCGCACAATATGTCGTAATGGACGGAGAACTTTACAAATGGAGATTCTCCGGACCATTGATGACTTGCGTGCAAGGGGAGAAAGCACGGCGGGTAATGCAGGAAGTGCACTCCGGATCTTGCGGAAACCACTCCGGCGGGAGATCTCTCGCGATAAAGATCAAACGCCACGGATATTTCTGGCCATCAATGGTAAAAGATTGCAAAGATTTTTCGGGAAAATGCAAGAAATGCCAGCGGCACGCTCCGACTATTCACCAGCCCGCTGAAGTACTTTCATCCATCTCGGCACCGTATCCGTTCATGCGGTGGTCGATGGATATCGTCGGGCCAATGCACGCGTCAAAACAAAAACGCTTCCTTCTGGTTCTGACCGACTTCTTCTCTAAATGGGTCGAACCATCAAAGACGCCCAGGTAGAAAGTTTCGTATGGAGAAACATAGTCTGTAGACATGGAGTACCATACAAAATCATGACGGATAATGGATCCCAATTTATCTCGACTAGATTCGAAGCCTTTTGCGAAAAATGGAAAATACGATTGACGAAATCGACTCCAAGATATCCTCAAGGCAACGGACAAGCCGAGACTATTAATAAAACTATCCTTGACGGTCTCAAGAAACGCCTTGATGCCAAAAAGGGAAAGTGGGCCGAAGAACTCGAGGGAGTTTTATGGTCACACCGCACAACCCCGAGGCGAGCAACGGGCGAAACTCCTTTTGCCCTCGTGTATGGGACGGAATGCATGATTCCCGCGGAAGTCGAATTTCCGGGAGTACGCAGAAGACTGCTCCCAGAAAGAGAAGAGGCAAATAACTCAATGCTTCTCGACGAACTCGATCTGATTAACGAACGGCGGGATCAGGCTCTCGTTCGAATTCAAAACTATCAGAAGCGGCCGCAAAATACTATAACGCAAATGTACGCAACCGCAGATTCCACGAAGGCGAACTAGTCTGACGAAAAGTCTTCCAGAACACCGCAGAACGAAACGCCGGTAAACTGGGAAGGACCATACAAGGTCATAAAAGTAGTCCGACCCGGAGCATACGAAATCGCAAATACGCAGGGCATCAAAATTCCTAGATCCTGGAACGCGATACACCTCAAAAAATACTATCACTAGGCGGCACGCCCGCAGAACACTGAACTACGAGACGGCTTGATCCCCTCGAAAGGGTACGTAGGCATCTTGTCGCAAGACAAGACCAGCTGTCCCCCCTCGTTCAAAAGGGGGGGAGTAGGTGAGTATACGTATACTCGTATACTCACGAAATTTCAAAATTCAAAGTTTCTCAAACTTTTTCAGCAAACGCATCGAAAGAAAAAAAAAACGAAATTCTGAATATAGCGAGACGTCCCCAATGTTCGGAAAAACGTTCCTCTTCAAAAAAAAAAAAACAATAAACAGTCCGTCCGCGACTATAAAATACGCAAAACTTCTTAACATACGTATCCTTCGTGAAGGCCCAAACTACGTAAACATCTATCACTTAAAAATAGTTTGTTGATATTCACAACAAACTCGCAACAGTCTTATACAAACTTAAGTTATCTCGCAGAGATAGCTCTCGAACACCCGAGACAATGGTAATAGCGCTATAAAAGAAATCCAAATTTTTGGTCAGCACATCCGGGCAACTTAGAAATTGTTCCCGGTGAGATGCTCGGTTCCAACCAAACGAATCGTATAAGCCGAGAACCTATCGCGGATTCTAAATCGGTATGGAATCAGGTTAAAATCGCAACAGGCAAAATGAAAGCCGACTAGTCATCGCATAGCCTCAATCCGAAAGTAAACCTAGGTCTTGCCCTAAACCCAGCACACTGGTCGCTAACGTCTCAAGGCATGAATCGAGATCCTAAAGGCATGTCTCTTC